>PVKS010032679.1:0-22327 GCA_004027875.1 Aplodontia rufa | reverse complement strand
ACTCTTGACCTACTTAGTTTGCTCCTTCTAAAACTATAGCCATTATAATTACCACCTATGAAAATAATGGAAGGAATAATAACTATTTCTGGTGTTAATATTTTTTAATTTTTTTTAATTTTTGAAAAACCATACAATTTTTTAACAAAATAATATAAAATGTGTATAGATTCTGGATATTACAATTACCCCCAGGAGTACCCCCCCAAATACCCACCCTTAGCCCTCCCTTCCCCTTTCCACAATATCTCTAAAAAAGGATTATGTTGTATAGCATTACATCTTATCTAGATTTAACACATGATAATAGACCAGCTTTCTCACTGGCCAGGGTCTAGTCCCAACCTCCACAGATGAGTGGAGACAATCGACCATTAGTTCTCTGGGTTAAGCTGATTTTACTCAGCATAATTTCTTCCATAGCCATCCATTTACCTTCCAAGGCTGCAATATCATTGTTTCTAATTGCTGTGTAAAAGTCCATGGTATAAATGTACCACAGTTTTTGGATCCATTCATCCATTGAGGGACATCTGAGTTGTTTCCATAGTCTAGCAACAGTAAATTGAGCTGCTATGAACATAGATATTGCTGTGTCACTATAATGTGCTGATTCTAAATCCCCTGGAATGATTCCCAGGAGTGGAATAGCAGGGTCGTATGGTGGGCTCATTCCTAGTTTTTTGAGGATTCTCCACACTGCTTTCCAGAGGGGCTGTACCAGTCTGCAGCTCCACCAACAGTATGTTAGTGTCCCTATCTCTCCACAGCCCCTCCAGCATCTATTATTGTTTATTTTCTTCATCTTTGCCATTCTGACTGGTGTAAGGTGATATCTTAATGTGGTTTTCATTTATATTTCTCTGATTACTAGAGATTTAGAGCACTTTCTCATGTATTCATTGGCTTGATCAATGTCCAAGAGTTAACCTTTTTAAAAACATGTAATTAAAAGAAAAATTTACCCTTTCTTAATTATCAGTTATTATATTCAAAATATTAATGCCTCCAAAATAACGAAAATACCATGCTATACTCAAAATTATGGAACTAAAAAATTAGAAAATAAAAATACAGTAACAGTTTTTCCTCACATTTTATTCCCAATTGAGTTGAATTTTTCTCAATGCAAATTTGGCAATTTTTGAAAGTACCTCCAAAAAGCTTTAAAGATGGGGCTGGAGCAGTAACTCAGTGGTTACAGAATGTCTCACACATGCAAGGACCCGGGTTCAAACTCCAGCACCATATACATGACTAACGTCAGAGTAACAAATATCAGATGAAAAACTAAATAAACTGATTCTCTCTTAAAAAAAAAAAGCTTTAAAGTTATTTAATATTCATTCTCTTCATGTTCTCTTTTACTTTTCTATTATTTGAACTACTTACAATCTTCCCAGTAACTTTTTAATTTTATTACAGTATTATTTGTAGATTGGAGTTGAAAGAACATTTTGGTTGTAACCAATGAAACCACGACTCAGTTTAACCAGTTATTTATTGATTATGACAACTGAAATTGCTGAAGGAAGCTCTAGGTTTAGGTACAGCTGAATAATGCTGCTGAGACTCTCCGTCTCTCAGCTCTTCTCTGCCCTACAGCAACATCATTCTCAGACAGGCCCTGGCTACATGGTAGCCCTTGGCAAGTCCCATAACATTTTATCATTAGAAGAATGAGACTCGTTGGAGTGGCTGAGAGGCATATGCCAATCCTCGAGCCAGTCACTGTGATAGAAATTTGACTGCATCTCTCTAGGGCATGTCTCCAGAGCCTCCGGTGTATAAGTAGAGAGAAGAGTCACCAAAACCACATGCATTATGAGGGAGGAGAAAATGGACCAAAAGAAGAGAAAGTGAATGTTAAGCAGAACAAATAAACGTCCACTTTGTCAACCGAGCATACTAATGTCCTTCCATTGTCCAAGCCTTGGAGGTTTAGCCTATGTCTTCTTGTCCTCCAATAACTGCAGAATACCTTACAATATGTCCAAATACATTCTTTCTGCTGACTGAGGCTGGTTCTCAGAACTGGCATTAATGGTAAAGTGAGTTTTAACTTGGATTTTTCATTTCTTTTTGATGTGCTGGAGATTGAACCCAGGACCTCACACCTCCTAAGCAGGTGTTCTACCACTGAGCTACATCCCCAGCCCAGTTCCTTTTAATTTGATCAAGAAAAGTCTGGACCATTGTAAAATAGAGGCCAGTGTTTCCACATTCTCCAAAACTTCATAGCTTAACAAGTGCTTCGTATTCAGGTCCTCAACTTGCTACTTCCATGATAAAGTCGTGCATGAATAATATATAATTCTATAAAGTTCTCCAGTATAGTTAAATAAAGAAGAAGGATTTGTTTAATATTGTGGGATTCAATGCTGTGTATACTGATGTAATGGGAAAATTATTCAGAAACATTTCATTCTTGAGAAAATACTACCCACATTATCAATGCCTTGGCACACCTGAGCTTATAAAAACAACAACCCATCCTTTTTAAGCACATGACCTTGTTGGTGACTTTCCACACACAAACACACACAAATTTTTCTTGAAATTCGGTAGCTATTAACAGTGCTCAGGCTGTGAGGATTCTGTAATAGATAAGTATAAAATTGAAGATACGTTCCAACTTTCTTTTCACAGCATTCAAGTGAATTTTCTGAGGATGTTCTCTACATGTGGACATTTCTCCCATTGAAATGGATATCCAAAATTTTGCTTACGAGAGGTTAAACTGAGGAAGGTTAATAAATAATTCAATACATATTTTTCACCTACATGCCAAGCACCATGCTAGGCCCTGGTGATGTAAGAGTAAGGAAAGATGATTTATATTCTCAAAGTATAAATCTTAATGGAGGAAACATGATTATATGATATATTGTGATAAATACTTATTAAAATTAATAATATACATTGTATCAGCAAGAATCAGCAAGAAAAAATAGTGGAAAGAGGTGGTAGGGTGGTGGAAAATGCTTCAGTGGTAAATAAACATCTTAGGGAAAACTTGGGCTCAGTCCAAAGGACAAGTAGGAATCTCCCAGGTACAAGAGGGTGGTATACAATTGGAAAGGAGAACCCAAGCAGCAAACAGAGAAATAAGCAAGCATACTATTTGAAGTTAACAAAAAATGGGCTTGAACAAAGCATGTATGTAGCTAAAGATGTGGGTACTTCCTGGTGGAGCTGGAGAAAGTACCTACTAAAAAACATCTATCACTTATCCACTGAGATTTTGTTCAGATTTTGTAATTGTAATTAATTTTGCTTAGAAATATTGTAATAGGTTAATATACCGGGGGATGGTTATAGATCCACATCTTAGTGTCAAGTAGTTTAATCAGTTAGTCTAGATTAGGGGTCAATAAATCTTTTGTATAAAGGGCCATATGATAAATATGTTTGGCTTTGCCAACTTTGTTTTTGTATAACTGCAATAGGTAACTTATAGACGATGAAAATTTATTCATCACAGTTCTAGAGGCTGAGAAGCCCAGGATCAAGGCACTGGCATCTGGTGTTTGGTGAGAGCCTTGCAAGATGGGTGCCTTGAAGGCTACATCCTCTGGAGGGGAGGCACACTGTTCCTCACACAGCAAAAGAAAGTAAACCTACTCCCACGCTCCCTTTTTGTAAGGACATTAATTCCCTCATGAGGTCTCCATCCTAAACACCTTCCATCAGGCCCCACCTCCCAGTGCTGCTGCAATGGGGATTAAGCTACTGACCCATCAATTTGGAGAGAATAGAAACATTCAAACCATAGCACAAGACAGTCTGTTACAACTCCTCAACTCCATGGTTGTATGATAAAAGCAGCTACAGGCAAATGGTATGGCTGTTCCAATATAACTTAAAATCACAACAGGTGACTTTTCCAAGGAATCTATTTAGCAACAGAGCTGTTAATTAAGCCAAAAATAGGGTCCCTTCCTGCTGGGCATGCCTGTAATCCCAGCAGTTAGAGAGATTGAGGCAGAAGGACCGCAAGTTCAAAGCCAGCCTCAGCAATTTAACAAGATCCTGTCTCAAAAAACAAAAAAGACTGGGGATGTCAATCAAAGGTTGAGTGCCCATGGATTCAATCTCAGGTACCCACCCTAAGAAAATTTAAGACCCTTCCTAGCCATACAGACCCCAACAGCCAACTTCTCAAAAATGAACATCTCTTCCTAGGCAACCATTACCTTTTTTCCTCCCAAAAACCTATAAGAAGCTCTTCTTCCTCTGGAAAGAGGTGAAGAGAGAATAAAAACACTTCCCATTCCTCTTGACTCATCCTCTGCCTTGGAGAGGCAGGAATAGGGAATCCTACACAGTGCAGTTTTTCTGGCAAAGCATCAGGTTTCCCCACTTTCGATGGCTTGGACTGTGCAAGGCACACAGGTGTACTTGAAGTAACTTTGGCTATGTGCAGTTTACAAGGAACACTGCTTTCAAATTCTGGATTTATTTGACTCCCTTATACTCTGTACCAAATATGGTAAATCATAGTTGAAGTTTAAGCCTAGATGCAAAAGCATGTTTAACATACAACATAGCTGAAATACAGCGCTAGTCCATACGAAAACTTCTGTCATGTTTAGTGAATGTGTGGTTCTTGGACCATAAAACTCACTTTAAAAAGCATAAAAATATTAAAAAAATTAGGAATCCCAAACCTTAGGAGAGGGAAAATAAAGAATAAAACTGGATACCTTTAATATTTTCTCTTTCTTTATTCTCATTTGAATTTGAGACAGCCTTTAAAGCTTAGAGGGGACTTGTTCATTCCAAACAATTTATCTCTATGAATTCCTTTTTTGTGTACTTTACATGTCAGAGACACACAATAATGCAATCATTACTTGCCAGTTGCATGAACTTTGATCTCAAATGGGTCATGGGTCAGTTTCAAACAAAGCACTAAATGTGAAATGATAAGCAACTTCCATGCCTATGATATTACGAGATTTTTATTTTTCACATAGTGGATACAATGGCATATTTTTGTCTTTATTAATGAGTACAACATTGAATTGCTTGAAATCATGGCCAGGTCTAGCAATTCTGTTGAAAGACAAAAACTTCTAAGCACCACACTGTCTGGTATTACACATCTTTTCTTCCAAATAGATTAATGAACACTTCTTTGTTCATTAATATTAAAGGATTTAATAAGAAAACGGCCACTCAAAAATCTGCTTTATAACTGACAAATCTAATACTTGAGAAGATATAAAGTTGGTCACTATTAAGACATGGTTTTACAGGCTTGCTATCAATGCCACAAGTGGGATTGCAAAAAGTAGTGATAATTTGAAAAACCTCAACTTAGCCAGATTCTCTATCAACATATAGCATGTAGGAATATGCAAAATACCACCAGTATGGCATTAAAATGCTAAAGATAATGTTTATAACAGGATGAATAGTATAGCCTCAGAATTAAGATATGTTAATGAATTGGGGTCTACGACTAAATGTGCTTAAATCCAGGTGATTTATGAATAATTGCATGGTACAAATGGTATGACTGCAGCATTGAATTTCTGGATTGTATTCAATTGTCTCTGATAAACCCCGTCCTTTATATGCACTGCAAGCCCTCCGTGGTTCCAATTATTGTAAAGGGCTTTGCGTCAAGTTTTATGAAAACCCACAAACCTAAAAATCAAATAATACAGTCCTAGCCTAATTTATAAGTCTAATAACTCTAAGTGATTTGCTCAGTTATTAGAAATGGTACTTAGAATTGATTTCAAATATAAGTTTAGTACTTCATGAGTTCTATAAATGATTGGCTAAACTGAAGTCTTTAAAATTATCACCATTATTGTTTGGCACCGATATGTGCAGCATGAACAGCAAATGCTTGCAACTATATTGACCAATTTTATAACTTCTAAAGTGTTAGATTTCTCAAGCATAAGGCAGATTTTGTTAATGACTTTTTTATATTAAATTCTTTTTAATAAGGCTAAAAAAATTATTTATGGCACTGTTTCTCCTTTCTGGCAAACTTCCTAGTTTAGTTCATAAAACTACTGCCTGCAAGATGAGTTCATAAATTTTTAACTTTACTTGTAAATGCTTATTCTAAAATGCCTTAATCTGAAGTGGTTTTGAAACAATGATGATCACAAAGATCTCCTTCCATTTTATAAAAATTTATAATTAACTTTAAGGCACAATTAATAGTATAAACTGCTAACTTTTTATCTCTTCAGTCAAGGTGGAAGCCAAGTCAAAGTTATCTATAATTGCTTTCTGTGGTCAGTATGAATAATTTTACACCTTTGGGGTGCCATAAGCCAAGAAGTTTGGCAAAGGTAATAGGTTTCATGCCTTTATAATATATGGTTTTCAAATATTGCACTGAAATCCTCCCAGAGTTAACTATAAGTACATTTAAGATTGACTCTCAAACATGATATATAAAAAAGGGTGATTTCCTAACTTTCATGAAAATACTGTCTAGTCACCTTGCATTATTTCACAGAAGTCCTTCCAGTAGGTAAAGCACCATTCCTCTAAGAGCCACTTAAAGTTTCTGAAAGAGGATTTTTCTCTAAGAACATGACAGTTTGGAGACTCCACATGAGGTGAAGTGAGAAATGCTCCCCAGTTAGAAGGTCCAGGGACCAGGATGTCCCAAAGAAGGTGAAACCTCCTCTGTCTAAGAGATCCATGCCCTTTGACCTGGATGGTCAAGCTGATCCATACCCAGGGGGGACAAGCTTGTGAGTTATGTTGGGCCAAGAGATTTGCATGCTGATACTAAAACCCTAGACTTTGTAAGTAAATAAGCCGCACTTTCTGGGAACTGGGTAACGGGCTTCCAAGACAGCCCTTCTCCCTGATTCTGTTAATCATTGAGCTCTCCTTTTCTGAATTTGAGAATGAGTCATGGCTGTAACTCTAGGACAGCCTGATAAAGCTTAGGCATCAATGGCCTTGCCCTGTGATTTCCAGGTCAAAGGAAAAGAAAAAAAGAGGGGAAAATGACAACTGCCAATTTAAGAAAGGCCTGTGAACAGTGTTACTGTTGAAAAATAATGCTGACCTCAAAATGACCTTCAATAAAATAGTGTTTCTGCTCAAGGATAAACTGAGTGGAGGCTGAGGACTAACATGTTAAAATTAAAATGGAATTCCTTTTTAAAAATAACTACATTTTGTTATTTAAAAAATTGTTTTATTTTTATTAAGGTGTACAATATGATGTATTCAGTTAAAAGGTCAGTAGAGTGGAGAAAATTTTATATATATTTATACATATTTAAATTTAAGATTCTATAGAAATTTAAGATTATATAATCTTATGTTAGTTACCCATTTTTGTTTTTCTTGTGGTAAATGATGCTAAGATCTCCTCACTAGCATGTATCCTTGACAGTACATAGTCCCTCTTTATTACCTGTAGTGCCCATGTTGTATATTAGATCTCTATCTAGACTTATTCACTGTACATATCTGCTACATTCTTTCCACCACACTTTAATTTTGCTAATATTTGAGGTAGATGGTTATTTTTGATTGGGACAACAGTTGTCCTAATCTATATGTAAAGCAACTGGGTCAGCAAGGTTTAAAGTGACCTCAGAAATGATTCTCTAATATAGAAAATCGGATGTAAACCTCAAAGTCTTGAAGGCCTTGGCTTAGTGACTACCTTGCCCAGTGTTTAATATTGATTCCACCCGGCATGATTTGTTGACTTGGAGCTGTTGATTTTTTACAGTTATTTTAGGCATCCAGTTGCTGGTAGTCTTGGAAAAGGGTTGAAGTCAAAATGATGGTACATTTTTCTTGGCCAAATTAGATACAAACAAGGAAATCTAAATTTAGGGAAGAAGAAAATCACATTTCAGAGATTTAATAATCAGAGTAATCTTCCTTATTATCCAAGCAGATGAAATTTTAAGAGCTCAAATGAGTGGAATATGTTAAATTAGATCAATGTGTGGTTTTATGGCCAGATATGTTGTTTGACCTAATTACTAAATTAGGAAAAAATATCTAAAGTGAAAGTTCAGGAACCGAGGAAGCCCTGAGGTCATGTTTTGCCATCAGGCAAACTGTATGAGCTGCCTCAGATCCCAATATGCATTCCGTTGCTGCTGAAATTTTTTTTTCTAAATAATTCTTATTATTGAAGGATAAACTAGGACACAAGGGCCAGAGAAACAAAAGCACAGTGTGTGTCTAATAGATTCCTTAGCAGTCCAGTAGTCTGATTTTTGCAGTTCCAGATTATATATTTCACATTTTCGTAGCATTCTATAACTGGGAAAACACTTGCATGCAAATGCACTCACTTTATTTAATCTTCACAATAAATTCATCCTGTTGTTATTTCTATTTCATTCTGCAGATGCAGATGGTGAGGCTGTGAGTTAAGAGCGCTCGGTAGACAGTCATCCAAGTAATTGTTGTTTGAGGCCTGGAATGTGCCAGAGACAACTAGTAAATAAATAACAGCCCAAACTTGAACTCAACTCTGGTAACCAAATCCATTGTCCAAATCATGGTTTCAGTATCTCTCAGCACAGAGAAGCAGTAGGCAGCTTTCTATCAGTTGCCATGCTAGTTGAAATCTCTGCCGTTCCAATACTGTGCCAAGCTGCCTTGGACGATCTGTTAGCCAGAAAGCAATGACTTTATCTAAACCCTGAAATACTAATTTTTGGCAAAACTATGAGCAGAGCAGAGCTGCAGCTATCCCCTCCCACCACGGGGCCTTCCTGTGCACTGGCTCTCCCATGGGCCTGAGTTCCACCCTTTTACACTTTTGGAAACTAACTCCTATTTGAAAAGCAATCTGAATCAAAAGCAGGTTCTCAAAAGAAAAAGAAAGGGGGATGGAGGACCCAGCCTGATTAGGAAAAAGAAAGCAAACAAAACATATACATTTTTATTTATTTATTTTTAAGAGAGAGAGAGAGAACTTTATTTAGTTTTTCATCTGGTTTTCATTGCTCCAACACTTAGTTGTATATGTGGTGCTGGGGTTCGAACCTGGGTCCTTGCACATGCCAGGCATGCACCATAACCACTGAGCCACCACTCCAGCCCAAAATATATACATTTTTAAAAAGACAAATTTAACTGTAGATATGAAAGAGGATATAAAAGTTGTTGAGGAAGTCTGGACAACTTTATGGAAACAAAATTGAAAATCCATAGAAAAGTGGTAATTTTCCAGCAAAATAAAAATCACCAAAGTTAGCCTAAAAATGAAAACTGAAATAGACCAATAATCATAGAAGATAACAAAAGATATACCATCAAGAAAGGCTACAGGCCCAGATGGTTTTACAGACATTACTCTTAAAAAACTGATAACTCATGTTATTTAATGTACTCTAGCTCATAAAAAGTATATATCAATCCCCATTTTATGCAGCTAGCAATACCTTACTGACAAACACAAAACCCGATAGTTCAAAAAAGAAATTTATAAGTCAGTCTTGCTTATTGACATAGATTCAAAACTATAATAAACTGCCAGTGTAATCCAGATATACATGAAAAGAGCAATAATTTGAGTTTATCCTAGATGTGCAAGGATATTTCATTGTTAATCTTGCTAATATAATTCATTACACCAAAAACTTAAGGTGAAAAATGAATATTATTATGACACAGTGATCCAGATAACATACCAATAAATAATAAACCTGAATCTGAATTTAGATAGGTTGGTTCCAGAAATTGGGCACTATACTAAATTGCTCTCATGCCATTCACTGACTAGGAAGTATCAGTATATACCACTGACATACAATGAATTCTATAAATTAATGATAACATTGGCCATGATAATAAAACATAGAAACCAATAAAATATTCACAAAGGATGTGAATCATTAATTTCAAAAAGAAGAAATTATTGTGGCCAATAATGATAAAAATATTCACCCTACTGGGCAAATACAGATAAAAGAGAAGGCAAACTACAAAGAATGATAAAAATCTATTGCTATCAAATATGTGGGGAAAGAGTCATAGCAGATGCTGATGGTACACATTTCAGGATGAACTATCATATATTTGAAACCTGGCCACATTGCTGAAGATGTAACATAACACATACTCTTTCACCCAGAATTCTCACTTTTGAGAATATAACTAGAAAATAATAACATCTTTCATATAAATATATCGAAGGAAACACATGTGTGAGAATACAGTATAAGGATTTTAATTACGATACTTTAATAAGTATATTGTTCTAGCGATGATTAATAATGACATACCCATTCCAAGGAATATTTTGTAATTGTTACAAAAAGAAAAAGATTTTATATATATATACACACACATATATATACATTTGTGTATTTATATATATATATATATTTTAAAGGTATGTATTGTTTAGCAAAAAGACATTTACCAAGTAATGTGTAATAGACTATCTTCTCATTTTAAAAGTCAGACATCCAGGTGTGATGGCACATTCCTGTAATCCTAATAACTGTGGAGGCCGAGGCAGGAGAATCACGAGTCAAATCACAAGTCAAAGCTAGCCTCAGCAACTTAGGCCCTAAGCAGCTTAGTGAGACCCTTTCTCAAAATAAAATATAAAAAGAGCTGGGGATACAGCTCACTGGTAAAATGTCCCTGGGTTCAATCCTGGCATAAAGAAAAATCAGACAAAGATAGTTTTTGCTATCATCAGTGCATTGATAAAGGTTATTAATATTGGTTTTCTCTGGGAATGAAATAAAAGAGAGTATAGAGGGAAGGACTCTTATCTTTCCTCTATCTCTGTACATACAGACAGATATAGATTGTCCAATTGGAAAAACCTAATCTGAAAGTAAATACTCATATATGCAAAGAACATTTCTAGAAGACACACAAAACTGGGTTGGAATTCGAGTATAGGTAGGGGAAATTCACCCCTTTGTTTAGTCTGCATTAGTTTGCTTTTTGAACAAGAAATATTTACTCATTTTTTTTAAACATGTTTGCTTAGGGGTTTTATTTTTTTTTAAGTTTTAATTGTTTTGTATTTAAACAACTTTTCCCCCCGATTATGTGGTGTTGGGGAACAAACCCAGGGCTTCATGCGTGTCAGTCAAGCACTCTCACTGAGCTATAGCCCCAGTCTGTATTCATTTTTCTGAAAACTTGGTAAACCAATTTCAATGATTAAAAGCCTAATGTAACCTTTCGAAGAGCATTTAAATTCTCCTGAACAATTCTGAACTTTTTATCTGAGAAGAATCCATTTATTCAAATAGAACATCAGAGCCAATGAGAAAGTATCTCCTCAAGACACACCATGGAGACCCACAAACTCGGTCGGCCTAACTCTTCAAATATTTCCCATCTCATTTATAGAACTTCGGTTCTTGAATTTAAAAGTTTTGCTGTCAGGATTCCATGGGAGTGGAGGGACACATTTCGTATTAGAATAAGAACTCATGAAATGTGGAGGGAAGAGGTTAGTAATCGCATCAGACACTTCTTCAATACTATTCATATCATCTTACCACGTGTTATTTTTATACTAGGCTGGTTAATAGATCAGAAGGAACCACAAACCTGTATGTGTCGAAATTATTTGTTGTGTACCAATCTCAAGGATATTTAAAGTTGGTGATTAAATTAAACAAAAATAGCATGAAAAGCCATTTGTAGCTATCCAACTTTGTGTTGCTAGCAAAGCATTGACCTGGATCACATAAAGCAATAGAAGGTAGTATGACAAGAATAAAAGTTCTGCCCCCAGGCTATAGAAGTCCTGCAAGGCATAAATTATGATAAGTAATAAAAGAAGAAATTATTTACTTATAGAGGAATTGGTTGGATGTGGGAGATTACAAAGAAACAAAGTTATTATTTAGAAGTCCTGAAGTTCTATTTTTCTCTTGATATTGCCTTAATTAAGTCACATCAAATAATAAATACAGTTGGAGGTTAAAAAATTAGATGAAAGTTGAATGTCAGGTTGATTAGAAAATTTTAATTGGAGAATATTCATCCTTACTGATACAGATGATGCTTACAAGTTTTCACTTCCTTCCTCCCTTCCATCTCACCTCCTAACACGAAGTGATAATTGCTTTAAAAGCCAAATAGTTCTGAATGCACTGATAGGTATTTTTCCCCCCAGGACTATAAGTAGCAACTTTCAACACCTGATGAATCATGTTATTTCTCATCTGACTTAACAAATTCTAATAGGCAGCAAAAAATCTCCTGCAGGAAATTCATTTATATCAGTACAAAATGTTTGAGGTTGAAATCTGGCCCAGAAAATGGAGCAGAAAGATCAGGAAACAGAAATTATATAATTGTCATCACGAATAATATTCTATTCTTCTGGACCTGAAAATTAGTATTTTTGCCATAAATATCTATAGCTTATTTTCAAGAAAAATAAATTATCAAAAAACTCCCAGATATCTTAAATAATAAGTAGAGAAACATTAAGTCTCCTAAATGAACTCATTGTGAGAGAATTTAAAAAAAAAAACATGAAAAGAATACGACATCAGGGTTTTTACCGAACAGGAATAAACACTTGCAACATTCATAACATGGACAGAAGATAATTGTAGTCAATTATATTACACTCCTACTCCTGAGAAAATATTTCACTGTCCAGGAAATGAGTTCCGAGATCCTTCCTGTGTGAGGTAATATGTCCCAGTGAGCCTTACTATAAAGTGCCCTAGTTTCGCACCATCTAAGAGTGAATATGTATTTTCATGAACTTTTAGTACCACACCCTCTGTTCCAAAATGGACTTACAATTGCTTTAAAAAAAAGACATGTAAACTACAATGAGGCCTCATAAACTGTGAGTAAAAAAGAAAGGAAAATATGAACAGAAACGGAAACAGAGCCAAAAAATAGGCCAAAAAAGACCTATTATACTCACCTCACTCTTGCTATTGGTGGACCACAGATTTTTTGCTAAGGGACCTAGAAAAGGTAGACAGCAAACTCTAGAACATCCCTGTAAATAGAAAAAATCATGATGAACCTTAAGTATTGGCTTAAATTATTTTATGTATAATAGCAGTCAAAGTACAAGGAGCAGAGCAGACCCAACTCAGAGAGCTTATTATAATTCCACATATTTTGACTATATTACATATATTAACTAATTTAATTCTCACAAAATCTAATTAAGTAGCTTAATTTTTACAGATTAAGAAACCAAGGAACAAAACCTCCTGGCAAGGAAGTAAACTGAGATGTTATTAAATATGTACTTAGATGAATGAGGAATAAAAACTACAGGCCTACAGTTTTATATTCACCTATCTCAAACAAATTGGATAAAATGCAAACAAGCCAACAACTTTAATTTTGTGTGATAAATCATGCTGTTTGAAACTAAGTCCTGCTTGCAACATAATATGGAATTCAGTGCTGAGATGAAAGTCCATTTAAGTTTGGCATGCTAATGTTTGATGACTCAATTCTCCATTTGCCCTAATTGGACTACTGGGACACCTAGCTCATGTGGCCTGTTGAGAGACTGTTTGGCCTTGCTTTGGTGAGAAGAACACCCTTAGTTTATCCAGCCCACCAGTGTTTTCTCAGCACCTGGCAACCATTCAAGAGGTATCACTTGGCCTCAGCTCTACTGGAAGCACACACATCATCTCAAGCAGTGAAACTGTGGACCAGTTTTAATTACAAGATGCAAATGATCCAAAGTATGCTTATATTAATTTCTTTTCCAAACTGCAATGGAAATAAAAATACAATGTTTATTCTCATAAATCACTCTCAAGTTCTCTTCGTGGGGAAATGCACTTTTCTTGGAGAATTTTATAATATTCTTCATTTTTAAAATAAACTGCTCAGATATTGCTGATCTTTACACTAAAAGATGCTTATTTCTCATGGGAGGGAGGCAGTATGGAAGAAAGCATGGAATTAACCAAATAATGGTTTTGGCAACTCTTCTATGAAAAAAGACAGGGATCCTGAAAACGTAACAAGGTTCTCACACCAATAGGTATTTAAATAAAAATAATTCTGATGTTCTGATTTTTACTGAGGTTATTTTTTAAGTGCCGAGGCTTAAATCCAGTGTCTTGTACATGCTAGGCAAGCACTCTACCCCTGAGCTACATCCCCACCCCTATTTGAGGGTTTATTTTTAAGTTAGGAGAAGTCAAGTCAAACTTTGGGGAAAGAAGACTGACAATGAACTCAGAGATATCAAATACCTGAATTCATCAGATATGTTGACTATAACAAGGGCTTCAGCAAGGTCCATTGACTTCAGTATCAAAGAACTCTTGTACAGGAGGCTAAAGAGCCTCCTAAGAACATGAACCCAAAAAGAAACACTGCTCTGTACTCACAGATGGGCTGAGGGAATATTCTCAGGAAGTATGCCATCTGATAATGTATATTTATTTAATGTCCTTAAGCTTAGAAAGATCTTAAAAGTTCATTGTTATTTCCATTTGTTTCAACTGGTAGTGTTACCAGTTAGAATGCTTCAAACTGACTTAAGCAATAATAAAATGTATTATCTTATATGATAAAAGGCCCAGTGTAGTTGTGGCTACTGGGTTGGCTGATTTAGCAACTCCAATTAGTCCCATTTCACTGCTTTGCCTATCATGGTATGGATTTCATGCTGCAAGTTTCCCCAGCAGACAAAATCATGGTTACCAATAATAACAAGGTACAGGAGTCCTCAATTCCTCATTTGTATCCAGCAGAAAGAAAATGAGTTTATCCCCCAATTATGCAAGAAACTTACTTTCTTAAAAAAATGTTCAAGTGTTCCATTTTAAATTGTTTTATCTCCTTCAGGCTCCCCTCCAAATAAGTGATCCATCCTCATGACTCTCACACACAGGAAGGAAGGAAGGAAAGAAAGAAGGAAGAAAGGAAAAAAGGATCTTGCTAAGTTGCTGAGGTTGGCCTCAAACCTGGTCCATGTTCTATGAATTCATTCTTTACAAAACACCAAGGTTAACATTAAACTCAGTAGAAGGATAAGCTCATAAACTGCTCTCTTAGTGATATAATCAGGAAGACTTCTTGGATGAGTTAGATTCTGAGGTGGAGACAAGATAGAGGGAAGATATTTTAGTTAAGCAGGCTCCTGGGAACAAAGAGTGCTACACAGGCTGGTGACTCTCTGGGAAAGTGGCGGGGGTTGGGGAAGACAGGAGGAGGACCATAGGCCTAGTGTACTGATAATTGAGATTGGAATCTGAATTAATGGGTAATGAGAGACCTAACGAAGGAGACAGGAATAAAACTAACCTTTGTTGGTTGTCTAAAATGTTCCAGATGCTGTTCTGGGTGCTTCATGTATTTATCTTATTTAATCCTCTTAAGAACCTAGCTAAGTGAGTACAACAGCATTCAGAATTGACTAGTCTGTAGAAGGGGAACCTGAGAGAGGGTGCTGTAGTAATCTAAGGAACCCGGGCAGGTTGGCATCAGGGCTTCCACGAAATGCTTGATAATGGAGGTGGAGATGAGATGATGTACACTGATTTGCAAGCAATTAAATATGTGAGACAAAGGGTTCACAGGTAACTCCAGGCCTATGCTAGGTTCGTTGATGAAACGGCTCTGCTTCCAACCAAAATATAGAAGACAAGACTCCAGGAGTTGGTGAGCCTTTCTACCAAAGATAGTGATTAAGCCCAGTAGCATGTGAAAGATATTTTTATATGCAGTCCTGTGGGTAAAATTTTACAGGACTCTTATTTAGGAAGAACCAAATCTCAAATTTTCTTAAAAAGTTCTTAGGACCTAACTCACCTGGAATTTGTCCTACTTTGGGAAAGGATTGCTAAATATATTCCTTTTTCTTTTATACTTTAATGATTTAAAAAACATATTTTGAAATACAAATTATCTTTGGAGCTTAAACAAATTCAATATTGTTTAAGCTCTGTTGGCAAGAATGGGAACTAGAGTATGACTATCCCCACAAAAATACAAAGTTCAACAGCATTTCACAAAAATAGCTTTAAATACATATTAAACTTTCTTTCTTTCTTTCTTGCTTGCTTGCTTTCTTTCTTTCTTTCTTTCATAGTACTGGGGATCAAAGTTAGGGCCCCATACATGCTAGAAAAGTGGTCTTCCTCAGAGCTACATCCTCAGACCTATTTTCTTTTGATTACATATTACAACTAACACTAGTTTACAGGTCTCAGTAGGGAATTCCAGGACAGAGAACCTATCATCTCTTAGGAAAACTTCTTTAGTGATTTAAATTAATTGAAGATAGTGTATGGTTAATGATTATTGGAATGGCAGCTTTTTGTTTCATGACTTCAAATTCCTTAATATCTTGAGCGTGATCAGTAATACTAAACAGCATAGTTGTGAAGATTAAACATGGTTATGAATACAAAAATACCATAACAGTGGTATATATTTTATTAAGTAAATTGTTGCCACTGTGCAAAGATTTTATCTGGAATGTTATTGAGCACCTTAGCCATGTCAAAGGGGCAGACATTAATCATTTATACTAACTATTTGATATTTGAGCAAAGACCTCTCCTAAAATATTCTACAACCCATGTCTTGTAAATTCAGACTGGCAATCCTCAAAAGATTCCTCTTTCTCTGAAATGAAGTATAGTAATAATGAAAAACTGCCCTCCAACAGGAGTCAAGAAACTAATCCATGCTTTCTAGAATAGCAGGGTCTCCTCCCCATTTGCCTAGCTGTTAATATTCCCTTAGGCAAAGAAAGAACTATTTCCTTAGACTTCTGCAGTATATCCACACTGTACAGCCCAAGTCAATGACCACATAACTCCCAAATGTCTTAAGATTTAGATTGAAACAATGTCAGCATTAATGGTATAAGACAGGGCTGGAGCGGTGGCTTGGCAGGTACGGCGCTTGCCTGGTATGCGTGAGTACAGGAGTTCAAACCCCAGCACCATGTAGACAACAAAGTCTCAGAGCAAGAAAACTACATTAAAAACTAAATTAAACTGATTCTCTCTTTCTCTCTCTCTCTCACTGTCCCTCTCCCTTTAAAAGAGAGAGAGAGAGAGAGAGTATAGACAGCAGAAGGGATTCCACTGGGGGAAGGAGCACACACAGAAAATGGACAATGAGGGGAACTAACAGCTACGGTTTCAGTCTCAGTTGGAGGTTTGAACATAGGAGGGAATGCAAAAATTCAGAGTGGCCATCATTTTAGAGCTTTCAGCAATTGTCCCTACAATAAATCCTAAAAACATGGTTCTCTAAGATACAGAGGTTTCTTCAAACCTCTTCACCGCTCAGGGGCCATACAGGAAAGTATTACTTAGACGTTGCCTACAAGAGCTACGCTGGTGCTGAAGAATAAAGAATAAATACAGTGAGCTCAAAGGTCAACCTTGTTTTCCTTATGGCTCTAGGGCATACTACAAAATCCCTGCCCTTGACCTTTGCCTCAATCCTAACCAATATACACAGCAAAAGAGGAAAAAGGCAAGAGGGAATCAGAAAGCTTTGGTTACCATGTCACTGAAATCTGCACCCTTTCTACCACCCTCAAGTGAAGTGGGCAACAAATTAAATTACTCTTTAAAGAAATCAAGTGTTAAAATGCAAGGATATTTTACTACACACTACAATGATTCTCTGAAAATCATCATTGGGCTTTAAAGCTTTTACTGAAGGGCTACCTCTCCTGTCTTCCTTCATACTCAGGGTGGTTGCTGTAGCTCTCAGTTCTTCAACTAAGAATCAGAATAGGGTGGATGTTAAGAACTCAAACCCTGGACTCCTACAGCCATGAGACTGAGCCTGGGTGGTACTCGGGAAACTACTCAACGCCCCGTGCCTCAGTTTCATCATGGTAAACACATAGGCTATCACCTATCTCATAGAATTGCTGGGAGTATTGCTGAGTCAAGGACTTGCTGTGAAAGATTCAAGAAAAGTCACCCATCGGTATTGGACATGTTTCTTTTTGACAGAGTAACTGCCTTGCCTTAAATTGATACCTCAGTATTGGGGGTGCAAAGGAAATGCCCACGGGCCCCTATCAGGAACTGCTGGAAGTCTTAACTCTTCCTGGAAGTGAAGGTAAAAAGGGCAGTCCTGCCATTTCCCCAGTAAGGCCAGAGAGGATACAGAATTCCCACAGCTGTGCTTGCACGCATGGATGTTTGTGTGAGCAGCAGATTAAGTTTTTTGCTTTTAACTTTTAAAGCTCTTGAAGGACTGCTTCCAAGTGAGCTTTAGCAACTCTGGGCCAGCCCTTGCCTTCCGGGATTTTGAGGGAAGGGAGCTTTGGACTTTGGGGCTTAGTAGGACATTAAAGGGATCGCACATCTCTCTTTACACAGCCCCCCAGCAGGCAGGATCATCTCTCATTTTAGAAGGCTTTCATTTTTCAGGGGCCCTTGGCTCCTGAGATTCATTTGGTATTTGAGTTTCACAGCTGTTTATTTATTTGGGTGGGGTAGTCTACATTTATCTTCATTTTTTATGTTTTCCCTTTGTTCTCTCCTTTCAGGTGTTTTTTTTTTGGGGGGGGGGAATGCACTTTGGGTTTAAAACTTAGTTAATATGCATTAAGGACAAAACCGTCTGCTATGAGTTCTTGAAATTGATGGATAATACATCAGCAGACTACTTCTGAAAGTCCTTCATGCGGGATGTTTTTAAGCCTTTTATCTGTGGTCCTCTGAAAAAAACTGACATTGTGGAAAACTCGCAGGTCCAATTTATTATGTGGGAAACTGAGATAGCAAGAAGCTAACAAAATCACCCAAGGTCTTTGATAAATCATAGCCAATCTGGACATGGAGTCAGGACCCTTGACCACCAGTGCAGAATCCTAAATGTGCATCAGAATGACTGAGAAGCTTTGCAGATATGGGTGTTTTCCCATCAGAGTCCACCTCAGGAATGTGGGAAGGGATCCAGGAATATCTATTTGGGAATATGTTCCAAGATCTCTAGTGAATGCCTGAAACCGTGGATAGTACTGGACCCAATATAAAAACTCTATCCCACTACAACAGTCAATCTGAAAACCAAAATGACTCCTAGGTGGGCACTGTACACCGTGGAGAAAAGCTGGACAAAGGAACAGCCCATCTCAGGAGGGACAGAGAGTCAGTGCAAGATTTTATCATGCTACTCACAATGACAGATAATTTTAATTTAATGAACTGGTTTTTTTCTGAAAATTTCCATATAATATTTTTGGATCATGACTGACTTCAAGAAACTAAAATCAAAAAAAAAAAAAAAAAAAGAAAGAAAAAGAAAATTATAAGCTGGACACAGTGGCACATGCCTGTAACCCCAGCTACTCAGGAGGCTGAGGCAGGAGGATTGCAAATTCAAGGCCAGCTTCAACATCTCAGTGAGACCCTGTCTCAAAATAAAAAATAAAAAGGTCTGGCGATGAAACTCAGTGACAGAATGTCCTTGGGTTCAATCCTCAGTACTGCCAAAAAAATAAATAAATAAAATTTAAAAATAGAAACTGCAAATTAGCAAATAAGGGCTGATACATCTTAATTTTCATAATTCTGAGGTGAGTGGTTCATGGACCATACTTTGAAAACTGCACCTTAAAATCTAGTTGAGAACTCTAAGACAATGAGTTTCAAACATTTTAGTTTTAGAAATCAGTTAAACTTTAGTGACATCATTTTACCTTTTTTATAAATCTATTTAATGTCTGGGTTATTAGAAAACAGCTGGATTCTCATATCTACTTCTGTGTTTAATCTGCACTCAATTGAAGTACATTTAGAAAATCTGATCTCACACAGATGTTAGTTGGAAAAGGAGAGACTATTTTAATAACCTTTTTATTTAATTGTGGGTATTTTTTCATAGTACAGCAAAACTCAAGAAGTGAAAGTTTCTTAAAGGTAGATTACAAATGTAGGCTCTGAAACCTTGTCAATGAACTTTTAAAATTTTGTTACATTAAAAGTCCCTGGTCTTACTTCTATTTTAAATGATCTTTTACCCATCCTGATTTTGTAATATCATAAATTAGTCATTGAAAACAATGCTGCACTGAGTTTTTTCAGATCATCAATTGTGGGCATATTTCACTCACAATAGTTAAGAAATTATATTCATTCATATCACCAAGAAGAGGCCTTAAGTATTGAGAAGCCATCAAGCTCTGGCAAATAGGAACCTTCCAAAATTCTAATTTTTATTTGAAAACTTGAACTTTACCATTGTCAATAAATATCTACAGTTGCGTGTGTGCGTGCGTGTGTGTGTGTGTGTGTGGCTTACTTGACTTATTTTATTTTTAGTTTTTGTTTTTGGCATTGAGGATTGAACCCAGGAGCACTAAACCACTGAGTCAAGTTTTTTACAGCCTTGATAAGTTGCTGAGGCTAGCTTTGAACTTGCAACCCTGCTCCTCAGCCTCCTGAGTCACTGAGCTTACAGGCCTGTGCTACCACTCCTGGCTTGGCTCTTTTTTTTTTTTTAAGAGAGAGAGGGGCTGGAGCAGTGGCTCAGTGTTTGTTGTGCTTGCCTGGCACGCACGAGCCTGGGTTTGAACCCCAACACTACATCCACAACTGAGTGTGGGAGAAGGAAAGACCGGATGAAAACCTGATTCTCTCTAAAAAAATAAAAAAGTCAATTTAATTTTTTCATCTGGTTTTTGGTTTTCCTCCACTTACTTGTATATATGGCGCTGGGGATCAAACCCAGGACCTCACACATGCCAGGCAAGCACTCTACTGCTGAGCCTCCTCTCCACCCCTTGGCTCATTTCTGAGAGGCCTAAAAAAGCACATTTTATATGCCATAGTTCTTTCAAATGAAAAGTGTTCCATAAAAACAAAATGTAGCTAGCTTGTCTTGCAGTTCAAATAATTGCACTATTGCTTTACCTTGAGCCAACCTCTGGATTCTCATACATTACGAACACTTCCTTCTTCTCTCATGGGTTAAAATTACATATTCCCAAAAATTGTGATTTCACACAACTTATAATTTTTACTACTCCACCAGGGACATTCTTTTTTTCTTGTTGTTGTTGTTGTTGTTTTTTAAAGAAAGAGGAGACAGCGAGAGAAACAAAGAAGCAAATTTGGGGGATTACAAACCCCCCAAATACATGGAAAAAATACTTAAGGACATTAACCCCCTCATTGATCTCAACACAATAATTCTGGGGGACTTCAACACACCACTATCAACTCTAGACAGATCTTCAAAACAAAAAATAAATAAAGATGTCTTCAATCTGAACTACTCTATTAAACAATCGAGCTTAACAGACATTTACAGAATATTCCATCCCAAGACAGCTGGATTTACCTTCTTCTCTTCAGCCCACGGATCCTTCTCTAAAATAGACCACATTCTAGTTCACCAGGACAATCTTAGCAAGTATAAAAAAGTGGATATAATCCCATGTATTCTGTCAGATCATAATGCTATGATCTTAGCAATCAACAACAGGAGAAACAATAGAAACTATTCAAATACTTGGAAATTGAATAATTAACAGGAGAAACAAAAGAAACTATTCAAATACTTGGAAATTGAATAATTACCTCTTAAACAAAGGATGGGTAAAAGAGGAAATGAGAACAGAGATCATCAAGCTTTTGGAATTGAACGAGAATGAGGAAACAACATACCAAAACCTCTGGGACAGTATGAAGGCTTTCTTAAGAGGTAAATTTATAGCACTTCGAACATACATCAAAAATCTAGAAAGAGAGCAGATTAATAGCCTTATGCTTCAACTCAAACAACTTCAAAAGGAGGAACAATCCAACCCTAAAACTAACAGAAGACAGGAAATCACCAAAATCAGAGCTGAAAGCAATGAAATTGAGAACAAAAAAGCTATTCAATCTATTAACAAATCCAAGAGTTGGTTCTTTGAAAGAGTGAACAAAATTGACAGACCCCTTGCCAAACTCACTAAAAGGAAGATCGAAATGAAGCAAATCAACAAAATCAGAGATGAAAATGGGGATATCACCACAGACCCATCTAAGATTCAGAAGATTATCAGAACCTATTTTGAAAATTTATACTCTGCCAAATTTGATAACCTGGAGGACATGGACAGATTCTTGGACACACACGACATCCCCTCTTTAACACAGGAGGACATTGAAAACCTCAACCAACCTATCACAGAAAGCGAAATTGAAGCAGAATCAAAGCTCTCCCAAAAAAGAAAAGTCCAGGTCCGGATGGATATACGGCAGAATTCTACCAAGCCTTCACAGAAGAACTAACACCGATCCTCTTCAAGCTCTTCCAGGAAATTGATAGAGAGGGAACACTCCCAAAAACTTTCTATGAAGCAAATATTACACTGATTCCAAAGCCCAACAAAGACACATCAAAGAAA
>PVKS010032678.1:0-22356 GCA_004027875.1 Aplodontia rufa | reverse complement strand
CAGATCCATCTACAGCTTATGTTAATAAAGGCGAGGGTATTTACATAGTCCCTTAATATTCCTGGGGATTTGATGAAGTAAGACAGGGCTTGTAAGAGAATACCTAGTTTACCATTCATACTAAAAATAAGCTGGAATTTACAAATCAGTGTCCTTCTGATTTGCACACTTTTCCTTCAGAGAGATGCATAGTTCACGTCCTCCCTCCATCAGGACGGAGTGTCCCTTCCTTGGAAAGGTCTTTAGTCATACAATATAAACTAGCTTTGTCCCCTATTGTATTACCAATACCTTTTTTTTTTTTTTTAAAGAGAGGGACAGCAAGAGAATCAATTTTATTTAGTTTTTCATGTGGCTTGCGTTGCTCCGACACTTTGTTGTGTACGTGGTGCTGGGGTTTGAACCCATGTCCTGTGCATGCCAGGCAAGCACCGTAACTATTGAGCAACTACTCCAGCACCTAATTCCTTATTTTCCTACATATTTCCTGTCATTATCTGATATTATATATTCTGGTTCATATCACTGGCATTGTATTATATACAGTATTATTATCTATACACACATGCGCGCACACACACACACGTCTGTCTGCTCCTCTTACAGAGCCAGCAGTTTCCATGTGGCTGACAGTTCTATCACGTGGTTGCACTGCCCTTTTGAATACCAGCCCCATGAAGACAAGGACTTTACTATCCTTTTTACCACTGAGTCTTTAGGCAATAGGAAAGTACTAAAACAGTTGTGCTCAACAAATATTTATTGCTCAATAATATTTGTCTAATTTAATGAATGTCAGTCTCTGGTGCCAACATAGCTCTGTCCTTGGCCCTATCCAAAATATTAACTGATTCAGATGAAAACAAAGAATAAAATTGATTCTGAGTCCCAGCCAAATTAATAGAAAATAAAAAGAAAGCATTTGTTATTACCATCACCACTACCTACTGGCACTGTTCTAGGCTCTGACATTATTGCAAATGTTCACAACAAACCTAAAAGGTAGAAATTATCATCATCTTCATTTTCAGATGAGCAAACTAGAGTTTATATAACTTGCCTAATATTAGATAGCAGGTACACAATGAAGCTGGAATCAAAATCAAAGATAATGTCTCACTGCAAAGTACATTCTTATTTTACAATACTATAATAGCACAAAAACATGAGAAGACTACTTAAATTTTTTTTTTAAACAAGAGAAACAACTTTATTTAGTTTTTCACATGGCCTTCGTTGCTCCAACACTTAGTTGTGTAAGTGGTGCTGGGGTTTGAACCCGGGTCCTCGTGCTTGCCAGGCAAGCGCCGAAACCGCTGAGCCACCACTCCAGCCCCAGCCTACTTAAATTTACAGCTGACAGGAAAACCAGTACATTAGATGGAAAAAAAAAATTCTCAAGAGTATGACAGAATTGAAAGGCATGCCAGAATTCAAAAACATACGTATAAAGGTAAGATCTGATAAAGAAATTTTAAGAATCAAATGCACAGATGTGTTGTAGAGGGAAACAATCATTTATTTGAAATAGAGATAGGTAGGATGATCGTATCACCCGACCACAACAATATGAACTCACAGTAAGATGTGGCCAGCAAGTGAACTAAATAACCTTCAATTGCATGATTGGAGGCTTTTGAAAGGGGAGGATGTTCCAGTTTAATTCTGCAAAGGAGAGTCGGGTAAGTATTGTTATGATGGAGAGGATTGAAGGGCTTGTTAGCCTTGGCCTGGGGTAAGGCTTCCTCCTTCACCTCTGAAGGGCTGTCACCATAAAACCGGAAGACGTTCTCTGCTGCTCCTGATGAGGGAGGCTATGGGAAAGAGACTCAGCCAGAGCTGCAAAGCTCACCAACAGCTAGCTGCCTCTCAAGCGCTGAGGTCCCACTCCATCTACCAGACGCTCCAGCAGAGGCTAGAGACAACCTAGCCCAGACGCCTACCTACCCAGCGGGGTGGCAAATCAGGGTGACTTTATGTAGTTTTCAGTTCATCTTCCTTCTATATACGGTGACCTTACTTTCTGAACTCCAAACCAAAACCTGTGACCTATGTGTTGCTTCTGGCTTTGAAAGTCAGTCAAGCAGACAAAACCACCAGAAACATTTGTAGATGTCAGTGATGGACGAGATGGGGAAAATGTATGAAATTGGGACGTCCCTAGAGAAAGGAAGATGTAAAATCCTGCTAGGGCAGGTATCCGTTTCTCTTTGAAGAGTCAGGTTTCGGCCCAGTGGGTGGAAACTTCCTGAGAGTTCACTAGTTTTTTGGTTTTGTCTGTTTTTCTGGCATAGCAAGTTTTCTTAAACTTTTAGTGCAAAACATGAGAGCCAAAATATAATTATCTATTTCAGTTCACTTTGATTTAGATGATCAAGCATCCCTGGAAAGGCTTCTTGCAGCATAATGAAGAACACCAGGTCCTCCTCCAGAAGCTGAGGCAACCCCTCCCTCACCTGCCACTTCTGCCTCCATGCATATGGGGATGCTCTCATCTGTGCAGTTAATCAAGATCCCAGCCCATCCTGTCCCTGCTGCCCGGACCAGAGTGCCTCCCCTCCACCTCTCACTTTGGCTTTTATACAGAAAGGTAGGCGGGACAAAGACTGATACTGGGCCAAATCTGGACTCTCTCCTGCCCACAAGGAAGCAATCAGAGACTGATTAAGATATTGTAATTCCAGATACAGCGCACTGGGCTGGTATCAGCTGCTCCCTATTAGACACAATGTTCTTTTCAATAGACTACTTTGTTTCACACTGACAGTCATTTTTCACCCTGCATGGCAGAATTTCAAAGCCAAGAATCCTGTATTACACAGTAAACAAACAAAATTAGACCCAAAATTGCCTTTTTTGATTTTGATATATTAATCAACTCTTCAGGAAAGCTTCTAAACATTTTCAATCATATCAAAAACAGGCTGGTAACATTTTCCAACTTCACAAAAAAAAAATCAGGCTTAGTTAAAAGTTTGTTTTCTATTCCACTGGTACTCTCTATTACATATTTTTTAACTGCTTCTGTTTTAGGACAGATTGATTAATAGAGTCAGTTCTAAAATCCCAGCATGAACGAAGGGGTGGGTATTTCAGTCTGTGATCCTCATTAACCAGGACAGAACTACCTCTTTTTGTATGCCTGCTTCCTCCTTTAGCTACCACCTTGGGTCCTGGCAGATCTCTGAGACCAAGGATCTCGTGGTTGCTCTATAGTGCACCCTGGGAGCAGGTGTGCTCTCTAGAGACAAAGGCCTAAGAATGGACCAAATGAGCCAAGGAGAAAGAGAAGGCTGACACCACACAGACCCAAACTCCCTTCCATACTTCACACATTACACGCCTGGGCAGCAAAACCAGCATTTGAACTAGAAATGAAAATGGGCTAAGAACAGAACAGGAAGCAATATATGATCCATAGGGGATGAACAAAAGAAATTATATACTGGACAATTATACGCTTAATAGTTTAGATGATGACTGCAGCTGAAGAGCTTAAATCATGTCTGTTGTTACCTCAATTAAACAGCGGAAATCACAGAAGAATGCTACCAAGACAACTCGCACGTTTACACATCCTGCCCTAAGTGTGTTCCTTAAGAAAGGAGCTTAAGACTACTCCTGCTGCTAATCGCTACAGTTGTGTGACCTCAAAGGAACTGCCTTATCTGCTAGTTTAAATTAGAGCGCTATCAGGATTTGCAGAATCCCTGCAGTGTGCATTACCCATAAGAATGCAGAAGAACGAGAATATAGGCCTATTCGCTCAAAAGCAGTCAAATGTGTTGTAGAAGCTGGACAAGACGCTTGCAAAATGCAAAACATGTAAGAATACTCTAAATGTGAAAACCAATGTGATCTCATACATAATTAGATGGGGCTGTACATGTCTCTACCCTGGAATTTCACCCCCCTTATTAAAATGAAACAGAATGAAATGCTTTCAGTTCTTGAAGGATCTTCTTTATAAGGATAGAGGGTGCCATGGTTTGGAAATGGTTTGAGTGTGTACCCCAAGGGTCCCCAGAGTGGTGGTGCTGAGAGGTGGTGGACCCTTTAAGAGGTGGAGTCTAGGGGAAGCCCTCAGGTCATTGGGGGAAGCTGTCCCTTGGACTCCTGACTACTCAGAGGGAGCCTGACCCCTGAATCCTGCTGGCTTCCTATTTCGCAATGTGATCCCTTCCATACGTGGTCCACCAGGAGGTCCTCACCACGGCAGAGCTGAAGCTGGTGCCCTGCCCTTCAATCCACAGAACTATGAACCCAATGAACCTCTGGACTACAATAGAGGGGCTGACCAGTTCTGTCCCAGGATTGCACACATACACACGCAAACCACGCACAATTTCCTTTGCACTCCTTAACACACAAAAAAAAATAGACTCAAATTTTCAAAAAGATTTCATTATTTCACTTTGATGAATAGATGAATGGAAGCAATTAAGCTCAGATTCCAGCACAGTCTCTACATGAGCCTCTTGGCCCCCAAAAATCTTCTTATTCCCCAAAGACACTAGTGAGTCGACACCCATATGAGGCTGTGGGCTTTGTGGTTGCCAATAGAGACGGTGTTTTTGAACCTGTTCTAGAATTTTCCAAATTAGGTACACCTCCCCTCTCCAGCATAAACTGTATTAATTCTGTATATGATGGTGGAAGGAGATTTCAGGATGTCAAGGATTCATTTAAAAAGACGCTCGTGCTTCTCATTGTTTAGTATTGCATTTGATAGCAATATCTCCTATTATGTACACTGCCTCCAGAATTCCATCTAAAGCTGGAGATTTTTAATCATCCAAGGCTGGCATTGTCCAATGAGAGAGTAAAGCAAACAGTGGACAGGAGTTATACCCTCCAGGGGAGTTGTACAGAGACTGAGCAGCAGGAGAGTCCCCCAGCAAGTAGACCAAGAGTCTTGGGAAGGATTTTACCTCTCTGTGGGCAGAAAGCCCACAGTGACACCCAGTCACACCTTTGTTTTTGCCTTAAATGGCAGACATACCTATAAAAAGTGCTGGCAGGCAGGTATTCTAAATAAACAGCTGTAAGCTGACAAATCTTAAGCTTAGATATTCACTATTTTCTTCCTCAATATAGATATACAGAAATGCGTCTACCAGAAAAGGACACAGAAGTTTTGTTCTTGGGTTAAGAACAATGATCGCAGTGAGTCTATTAATTACCAACAGAAAAAGAGGTGGCTACATGATAATACTGAGGGCTGAGCGCCCCACCATGGGGACCATCGTAAGGATCCCTATTAACAGCCCGTCTGTTCAGTTCACCTCATTTGCTTTGTCTCAATGACTGATAGGCATACATGACACATGGTGTCACTCCTAGTGAGACCTCTCTGCCCCTACACGCATGGTTTGGTCCAAGTGACTCTGAGGCCAAACTTCATAATGAAATCACAGCACTCAAAAAGTCACTTGCAGAATAAAAGGAGATATTATCCTGTCAGTAACTGCACATGGAAAGACATGGAAAGGGATGGCAGCCATCATAGAGCGACTTACTCAGAAGTGATATTAACTGAGGAAGATTTTCTAAAGGTGGTGAAATTTCCCTGTAGACTTGATAGTAATCCAACTGCACTTATTTTTAAAAGCTCCTATAAACTGTAACCCTGGCGATTTGCATCAACCAATTGACATCAATATCTAGTAATTATCCAGCATAAAAATTTTAATGTATGTTAAATATATGTCAAATTAATTTTTTGTTTCATTTAACACAACAGCAATCTCAATTCACATATGTTCAGTCTTCTTAATCTACAGCTGCTACTGCATGATTCTGTGCTCACGACTTTAAAAAAGAAGTGGAAAGTTAATTTTAAGACATCTAAATTGAGCATGTCTGTTAGGAAGACATCAAAGCAAAGGAGATAGCTGTGCTAAAGCAACCAGAGGTCAGTGTGATTCCTTGCACCGACCCACATATTCCCCACTCTGCTTGACCTCTTTAAGTGTACTTTGCCCCAAAACGATGATACCCAAAGAGCTTATGGGAGGTAAATGATACTGCAACAAAAAGGGACTCTCTGGGATTAATATTTCATAATTTAATATTTACAAGATTGTACCTAAAACAATAAGTCAAGGAAAATGAAGCAGCACTGGTTAACATAAGTTTAAATACTTACAGGTACGGAGGTAGTGGTGATGGGCAAGTGAAATCGGGAAAGCAGCAGTTCTGCCTGGTCCTCCTGATCAACTGCAATTCTGACTCCAGCTCCTTCTGGCAACTATAATCAAAGTTACAAAAAGGTCCAAATTATGGTTGAGTTAATTTACATGGTATCAGTTTGCATATTTTCTATTGAAAATAGGAGAAGGCCAGTAAACTGGGCTTAAATCATGACTTTCATTATTTCACAAAGCAGGAAACCCAGAGGTTGAATGACCCCAAGACAAGCTCACTTGGTAATTCACCAAGTTCTTTCCATCTCTTCTGCCAGAACAAGCAAATCGCCTGTCCTCTGAGGCTGGTTCTCCTCTAGGTGCTAAGATGATATCTGGAATTCCAGGAATCACGTGAAGGTGACAGCAGTGACAGTCGTGGTTTTTTCCAAGCATAAATCTTACACAGAAGCCCCCATCAACCAAAGATTTATTGTTCAAAACTATCACAAACCTGTGTCTAAATCCATCAGCAGAGAGGTAGTAATGAAAAATGTCTAGTTGAGACTATTTGAGATTCACCTTCTCTCAGGGCTGAGGGAAATGCTGCCTTCCCCCAAAACACATGAGAAACAGAAGTCTAGCAAAAAACTAGCCTGATGAGAATGATGGTGGGATGGGTGGCCTCAGTGACTACCATGTGTGCCTAACAGGAACAGAGGCGGAGCTTTCTCCCTGCACCAGGGCTGGTTCCCAGAGCTGACGCTGACTGCTCATCAGGTGAGCAGTATCATGTGCCTAAGATTTGCCATCGTTAGACAGGGTGTCCGCACCGAGACTGGAAAGCTTTGGATCTCTCCTCAAAAGTCAGTAGAAAGTATAATAGAGGCACAGATCGTTGCTAATTCCACATCATCTACTCAGACCCAGAATAGATATCGCCCTCTTTTATTGAAAAATCAAGGGTTCCCTTTACTGGAAATTCAAGTCCCAATGAGTTTCCAGTAACAGTTTCGTCTTCCAGATGTGCATTTATGATAAGTTTAGATTGGCTAATTGAGCTCAATTTATCTAATGAGCTACTGAAGTGGTCAATTGTTTATTCAAATTGGAAGCTGTGGCTGTATTAAAAGGTAATGTATTATAAAATGTACCACCTGAATATATTCAGATATTGTTTCATTTTTCTAACTCCTTTGTGTATTAAATTACCATCTCCGACATGGAAAAAGGCTAAAATACTTGTTAAGAAATGTAATCAAATCTATCAAGAGATAATACTATTGACATACTTTACTGTGTTTAAAGGATGTCAGGAGAGACAATGTGTACCACTATAAACCAATCAACTAAGGCACGAATTTTAGTTCCATCATATCTCAGCCACTGTGTTTCACCTGTAATCATTTAATCATCCCAATAACCCTGTGAGCTACTTGCTACGGTTATCCCATTTTCCGATTTGGAAACCAAGGCAGAGATAAAACTTTCACCAGGTCACACAGTTGATAAGCGGCAGGGGGCAGGATTCGGAGCTTGTGACTCCAGAGCCAAAGCACTTAATCAAGATGCAACACTACGTCTTCTCCTCCTGGAACTGCTATTCATAGCTTAAATCTGTTGGGGCCTCAGTTTCCCAGTGAGTTACATAAAGAATGTGAGTAGCAATATTGAAGAATATTCCCAGCCCTAAAACTAAGAATGCCATGAGACTTAAGACTTTTGTAGACATCCTCCTCAGCCAAATGGTTTATATTGTGATGACATTTATCACACATCTAAAATCAATATCTGGACTTTCTGCTAAGAACTACAAGGTGATCTAGAAGACAAAAGAACTGAAAAGCCAACCATGGCATAAAAGTCACAGGAAAAATATACCTCATAGGAGGAACATAGCTACTGTTCATCAGAACTAAATTCACAAGGTGCTCCAGACGCTGGCGTGAGGCCCATCTAGAAGGCAGGCAGACCGGCTTTCGTCTAGCATGGCTCCCGAAACAGCCTGAGCTCCTTCAAGGCATGCTGCAGAATTCATGACAATAGGCAGGAGGATTTCTCCCTTCTTCTGAGCACTCTTCTCTACCTGGGCTCCCTAAAGTTAGAACTGAACTACTTTAAACTAGTAATCATGAGCATTCATAAGATTTCTCAAAATACTTTCTTTGTGGTATGCAAACACAGAGGCATAGAGAAGCTGTATTTGATTTCAAAAGAATTAATTTGAAATGTATTTCTCTGAGCACCATGAACTAACTGCCCATCAGAGTAGCCTATCAGTCAGCTTGTCTAAAAGGTAAAATTTAACTCTGAAGGACGAAGTCTGTCATCTTCCTTCAGGAATGCAAGCAGGATTGGGCAGCATCTCGCTGAGATCTGTGCAGGGGTTCATACGGCTATATTTGTTCACTGTGTGTAAAGAGGGACATCAAGTGGCCTAAGTTCTGGAAGCTCTGTCTCATCTGGGCGTTTTCTACACACAGCTCCGACAACCCCCACAAAATGGCATAGAAGAAACATCTTAAGTTATTGCTCAACAACTGTCAGCAAATTTCTGATAAGGATAAATTCAAGAATAATTACATATCGTGGTTCATGTATGTGAGTAGGTTGTTTTATAGATTTGCTTTCCTGATCACATTCTTCTCTTATTAGATAATAAAGTTAATTTGTTTTTTCTGAATGAAAAATGACAAAAAACCCAAAGCACTATGGATATGAAGGTCTACTTGTGAAAAAAGAAATTTGTTACCATTTGGGAGGGCTAATCTGTAACAAAAAAAATTTTTTAAAAGAACAGCTTGTTTGCATCTATGATTTGGAATGTGTTCCAAATAAAAGTGCTGGGCTCTTCTGTTCCCAGATACTTACAATCTCTTTCTCCTATGTTTATGGATAGATAAATTAAGAAGAGCTTTATCACATTTCCACCAAGGAAAGAGGGTTAGGCAGCTGGAAAATGGTACAGAAAGCCATTGATTGATAAGAACCATCTGCCTGTCACTTAAATGTTTCCTAAATAAGAAAAAAAAAACATGAGATTCTTATGAGGTTGTTTCTCCCTTCATTTCTTCAATCAGATGCTACGGGCAGGAGACAAAAATGGGAGGAATCACTTCTGGCTCTCTCCTGAACCACTGAGTTGAAGTAAAATAAACAGTCAAAGCTGACATGGAAAGCTAACAACAAGAGACATACGGGTATGAACTAATAAAATCCGTTCTGTGCTAGTGAGACCTGCAGCAACCAGGGGATGTAGAATAATCAGTGGGGTGACGAGGACATGGGCAGGGAGCCCCCAGCTCAGGGCCCAGCAGAGGTCGGCTTCTTCCAGACCTCTGGCCAGTGACTCAACTGCTCTAGATGGTGGTTCTTACTCTGAAATGGGATTAATAGCAATACCCACCCAGAGGGTTATAGTGAGAAGTAGGTCAGACTGAACACGCCTGTCCAGGGCCCGGCATGCAGTGGTACTCTGCACACCAGCCACTGCTCTGACCCGCCCAGGAGGAGGAGGATTCAGCGCAGGCACAGGACATCCTGACCTCAGAGTGCCTCTCATTTCTCACATTAACAACATTTATCTAACTTCTTCCTTCTATGAGTTCTTTTGAAATTTTAGCTCTAACCATAATATATATTTTTAAGATAAAAAATACTAAAGAACATATGAAAAGTGAGAGTCCTTTCTCACCCCAAGACCAACCATATAATCGTTCTCACTTTACAACTGAGCACTGTTATGCATTTGAGGTATATGGTTCTAATGCTTTTACATGTTTTTTTAAACAGTTTTTAACATGGAACTTGAACCATGTTACAAAGTTACTCCATTAGTTGCTCTTTCCCTTTACCTATCCTGGACATCTTTCAGGATATGTGCATATGTGTAGATTCATGCTGTTGACACAACTTTAATATTAAATTTTCAATGATAAGGAGATAGATAATTGATTTAAAAAGATTGTTTTCTCATCGTTGCTTAACTTCTAAGTGTGATCATAGTATTGTGATTGTCTTAAGCTCTAACCTTTTACAGATATATGCTGAAATATTTATAGATAAATTATATGATGCTTAGTAGTAGCTTCAGTTTGGAAAAGGGATAGAGAAAAGGAAACTGGAGGGACATAAATAAAACAAGATTGGTCATGAATTGTTAATTAAGCTGGCTGATGACTCTATGGAGATTATTCTCTTCTATGCACTTGTGGATATTTTTTAAATTTTCCGTCATAAAAAATTGTGAACATTTTCTTTCTCTCCTCACCATTTACTGAATGTCAAACAGCCATACTTTTAAATCACAAAATTAAGTCCTGACTGATTAGATGATAATTTAATCAACAACACTAATCATCCCCTAACACCCATCCCCTAAGCAACACAAACAAATAAAAAGCAACTTAGCTTTCCTATAGTTCGAATGATGCCATAAAAATTCAAATACAATAATCAGCCCAGAGAAGCAATGTTCACCAATGTTATGGGAGTTATTTATTGGCAAGTATAAATTATACCCTACCATAATTAAGCTTTTTGGAGTTACTGAAGAAGTGTTTTCCTTTTACTCTTATATTGGAATTATTGTAGCTGGATGAAAAAGGAAAACAGTTCCTTAGTCTATACACTGTCAAATCATAAAGAGGACTGGAGCGGGGGCTCAGTGGTAACACCATTTACCTTGCACACGCAAGTTCGCAGGTTCAAACCCCAACACCACATACACGATGCAGTGTTGGAGACAATGGAGGCCACATGAAAAACTAAATATAATTGATTCTCTCTCTTACTGCCCTTTTCTCTTTAAAATAAAAAGAAATCATAAAGATAATGTTGATTACTCTGTTCATCCGAACAGACATATAATCCGGGGTGAGCACCCCAAAACAGCCATGCCTTTTCCCCAACATCATTGTAGTACTTTGGAGTCTGTAATCTGCTCTATGCACGTCTCAACAGTACCAAGAAAGTGCCTGGCCCTTAGCGTGCCTTGCCTCTGGGGCAGGGAAGGAGGTCAACAGGCCTGAATTCTACGGTTCTTCCCTATGCTTGTAAAAGCACACACTCACTGAAGAGGTATGTTTCTGTAGCCTGGAGACCAATGGGCGAGACCAGCGCTTTCTAGGGAAACGAAAGGGAAGAAGTAGTTTTTTGTTGTTGTTTTGTTTTTTCCCCCCACTACTGGGGAAAGGTCCAAGTTCACTGAGCCATGAAATCTGGAAAGACAAAGGGAGTGTCCAGGTGGTGCACCCAGGGATACTGGAAGCTAATCCTCCAAGTTCAAAACTCCTCAATACCAAACATGGACTGGAAGCAAGGGGTGAGCAGAATCTGACATGGTCCACATGGACAGACATCGAGTGTTGCTGTACCATCCAGAGAGTCCAGGCTCAGCAAGACCAGAGGGAACCGCACCTGTACTCTGCTAACACTTGAAATTCTAAACCTTTGTACAATGGTTGAGACAGGAAAGCACTAATAAATGTTTAGGTTCTGTGAGCCCAAAGGTACGATAACTTAGATTTGGGTTTCAGTGGACTTAAGGAAAACAAAGATGTGCCAGAGTTAATCCATACAAACTACTCCATTAAACATCAGCCACACCAACAAAAACAGCCGTAAGAGCAACCTGCCTCTGTCCCGTGATCGCCATCCTTCACATCTGCACATTTTTGTACATTTGGTAAGGTCCTTTTACATATGTCACCTCATTTGAAACTCAGAAATAGGAGGGTTCAGTGGCTCCTGAGAGTAGACAAGCAGAATTGCAATGGCTTAATGGAAGAGAGGACACCTGGTCTCTAGGCATTGGCTTTACACACTCAACTCCCCCGCCTCCCCTGCTCATTAGGAAGATGAAATTTTTATTCAAAAATTCATTTAAAACAACTGTGCAAAGTGACCATTTGGAAGATGGGATTCGCAGAAACCATTGCTTAGGATGAATTCTTCTTAAGGGATTCGATTTAGGTTGCCATCCAATGGTGGTAGCAAGCCATGGCCACTGCTCACGCAGCAGAAGGACACAGCACAGCAAGAATCAAGCATTTATGGACACATCTGAAGAGGAGACCATAATGCTTTGCAATGCTTTCTTAAAAAACAGCTTCCTCAAAACCCTCCAACAGAAAAAAAGGCATTTAAATAATATTTTAATGCCAACCATTTCAACGGAAATTGCCCTCAAAGAATGCGAGTGGAGGGGGAGAAGCAGGTGAGATTCACTTTTCTACTTTTTACATTTCTATTATACATTTTTAATTGATTACAATGAAATGCATTACTTTTGTAACATACTGTAATTTGAAAAACTAATCTTTTTTAATCAAAGGAGCAAGATATCTAATTAGTAGTCTTTTCTCCTCTTTTATCACAAAACATCAGTGTCAGCTAACAAAATAGCTACAAGCATAATTGTCCTTTAATAATTTGCAGGGCTTCAAAAGAGCACTTTGGTTTCTTACTTTTAATTATTCATTTTTGTCATGAAAACCTTGGTTTGTCCATGCCTATAGGCCAGGAATTCCCAGCAGCATACGATAGGAACACCAGTGAGATAACGGAGTCAGAGGAGAACTCGGAAGGAGCTCCAGAATTAAGAATTCTCTTTCCAGCAACCTATACCATTTGATAAGTATGCACCTGCCATCAAATTGTCAAGCACACTCTCAGCATACAAATAGTAATCCAGAAGTTATAAGGAAAAAACCTAAAGAGACAAAAAGCACCTTATGTCTGTAAAACTTACTACAAATAAAAGAATAAGAGCTACCATCTCCTCAGCCCTGAAAAAAAAAAAAAGAATAAGACAGCTACAGGCATTTATGTGTCTTTATAAGAAAGGACACTGTTTTTGCAATGGTGAGATCCGCTTTCGTAGAGTGGTCGAGAGATACCACAGGTGAAGGCCACTGCCCTGGCCTGGCTCAGGTCTCAGCAGCCTCCCGTTCAACTGCTGGCTTCCACATCTGCAACCTGCTCTCTCGGTTTCTGGTAGTAGTGACTTGTCCTAGGTAAGACTGATCTCCCCGGTCCTCTGATTTAAGGCCTTTCTTTGTTCCTTCTTGTTAGTAAACACACAGATTATCCTTCCTCTTGGGGAAGATAAACTTCCATCTCCACTGTGCCTTGATACAGTTCATCCTGGACTGCTCCCCAAACCACTCAGGTCCACAGACCTTTTCTGAGAACTTCCATCTTTCCCAAATGTCCTCCAGGTTTAGACCTGATAGCTTCATTTGCATGAATTGGTGATATTTTTAAAATTTGTCCTCTTCATAATCCCCATAGCAACTGGCTTCTTTAGAAACTTCCTCACAAAGTCCAAAGATATCATCTATCTTTTAAGTGAACGGAACATTCTGAATAGAATTCACACAGGAAAATAAGCTGGTTTCATGGCCACTCCTGAGACTTTTTTTTTTTTAGGTTTCATAAAATAAAAACTGTCAACTCAGCTGGATAGAACTTCTTGGGTATTCTGAGGTCATAAGTAATTAAAGGATGTGTATAATTCTAAAAGATGCTGTCTCACCCATTTTTCAGTAAGCATTAAGAACTACGCTTGGAGCGTGAAAGCTTTGGGTAAGTATGAAGCTCAGCATTGCCCTCCTACACTTGCCATCATGTTAGGTGACAATAAAGAGTGGTCCAACTAAACACTGAAAGTTGCTATTTTCAGATGATAGAAGAAGCGGAAATCTGGATTGGGCCCTGAGAGGTTGGCAGGATTTGAAAAGTTGAAAGAACTGAAATCATCACCCTAGCCATCATTCCAGAAAGATGTGCATATTGATGTGGAGGGTAACCTGGACTATTGGAGGGACTGTGAGAAGATCACTTTGGCTAGAGGAGGTATAAGACAGGGCTAAGAAGTTGATAAGGCTGGAAGGCAGGTGTAGAAGTCTTAGCCATCAAGTCTTGACCTTGGTTGTAGAAATCTTGGCCATCAAGTCTTGACCTTGGTTTGGATTTTTATCTCATAGGTGATAGAACTAACTAGTTAGAATAGAAAATTAGTCTAAAAGTAGTTAGGAAGTGAAATCTAGAATTAATCCCTGAATGGCTTGAGAATTCAGAATATTTTCCTGTTTTCAGTGTTACTTTTCCTCCCTCATTTCCCTACTCCACTTTCAGCCAGTGACCCTTAACATGACACAGTTCCTTTGTGGAATTTTAAAACAGCCTCACTCTCCCGCTCAGAGCGCAGTTCAATAGCTTCACAGATAAAGTCCTCCCAACCCAAACAGGCCTTCAGGTTTGGCCCTGGCCTGCCTCTCCAGAACTGTCATTTATACAGTAGGCATCTTTTAAGCCCTTTTCCATCCAACTGAAATCTCCTCGCTCCTCCCCACCCTTTCGCTTTTTTGTCAGGCAAACCCATAACTCATCTTGAGGTTTCCTCTTGGATGTCATCTCCCCAAACAAGGCTCTCAAAGCTCCTCAAATCCAGATTAAGCTCCTTGCCACTGTTATCTCCACGGACAGTTCTTAGGCCAGTAGCCTGGTCTGTGACACATCCTCAGGGCAGGTATGCTTTCCCAGCACCTACCAAAAGGCCAGGAACAAAAGAGATGCCTAAAAATATTAGTTCCAATGGGACAATGAAGAAGAGAGAAGGCAGAAAGGAGTGTATGGAAGTCAGACAGTTATAAAATAGGAACATTTACACACAAACTTGAGAATTAGGGGCACAGTAAAGAAAAGGAACGTTAGCAAACCTGAGTTCTGACTGAGTTAACACAATTCAGTATACACAATTAGAAGATCCCTCTAGATGAGGGGTTACTAAGTCCTGGCCGATCATTAGCCTCACCAGGAAATCGACTGTGATTTCTTTTGATGTTTTAATTCCCACGGGTCCTTCTGTCATAATAACTGACTGATGTTTAGGAATTAACTTTCCCAGATATCCTGCAAGGTCATTTCTAGCACCAATATCCTGATTTATCCAAGATCACCAAGAACAACCAATTGACAGACCTGATAAATCATTTAATGTATGACAGACACTACTTAGATCGCCAGGCCAGTTAGCCTGAAGTCACAATTTGCATGTCAGGCAGGTAATAAATACTTAGTGAAGAAATAAAGAATCAGAAAGAGAAAGTGTAAGAATAAAAGTCAGGCCCAGAAGCAGCTAAGCAAAGCTTTCATTCAAGAGTTCTCGGGGCAAATTCGCTGGGCCAGCAGGGTGAGGGCAGGTAAGGGAAGTGGTACCACCCCTGTGTCGCGGAGCAGGTGGAGCAAAGAGAAGGACGAGGGCGCAAGTCCCAAAAAGGCCTGAACATGTGGCATTTCTAACCATTTCCCTGCTGATAGTAATTGCCCAAATCAGTGAGAATTTGAGAATCAAAAGTTCCTTCTGGAGGCCATTTTGAGCCACTACCTAAAGGCCAGGCCACAGTCGAGTAAAAAAAAAAAAAAATCAGCCGTTTACAGTGTAAGTCTTCAGAGAGTCCTAATTCAGTAAAATTAAAATATAGACAGCCCAACGGGGGCTTGGGGTCAAGAGAGGAATTAGCATTTGCAAACAGGAGCAGAAAGAGGCATCCCAAATTCTGGTTGTGTTCGCCTGAAGCAGGGCCTGACACTGGGACGTCTCCTCAGCCTCCGGGGGCCCAGAACGGAACCAGTGGGACAAACCAGAGACAAGGACGTCTCCACAGTCTACCAGGGTCCCAAACGGAACAGAGAAGTCTGAGGTATGCACAACCTAATAGACAGACCCCTGGCACGGAGAGTGACCAGAAGGCCAAGGGAAAGGCGAGGGAACTTAAGGGGGAGAAGGAAGGGAGGGGAAAGAGTATGAGGGGTAGCATCTCCCATGGCCCCTCAAGCATCAGAAGACCAAGGCAAAGGCAACGGAACGTACCCCACTTCTGTTGGCCTGGACGAGGAGAAACAAAGTGGTGCAGGAGCTTTCCAGGTCCTCCGGGGAAAGGGTGGACCTCAACCCGGCTGGGGGAGGTCAAAAACCCTTCCCGGGTTTCGGCTCAAGATGTTAATAAGGGTCAGGCCCAAAAGCAGCTAAGCAAAGCTTTTGAGAGTTCTCGGGGCAAATTCACCGGGCCAGCAGAGTAAGAGCAGGCAAGGGAAGTGGGACCACCCCTCTCCCAGCTGGGCCGTGACTTTATCTGGGGTGGGCGGAGGAGGTCCTTCAGAGATTGGCTGGGAACTCTGAGTGATTATGAGACGCCACTGGGGCTTGTTTGCCAGCATCTGATTAGTTGCTCCCTCCATGTGCACTCAGGCTGCCTGATGCCTCACCCAGCTGCCTGGAATCAACCTATGTTCTGTGAAGGAAAGCAGATACGACTTTGAAAGTGAATGCATATCAGGTCCTATCCGAAGCTAAAACAAAAGATTTTTTTTCTCCTTGATTTTGAAAACTTCAGGCCAGTGTCCAAAGAGCAGAGAAAGCAGTTGGTGTTCAGCCGTCCTTACCGAGGCTTGGGTTGGTTCCCACGTTCTAGCTCCCTGGGCTGTCTGCCTTCTGCCCTTTTAATTCAGCCTTGTTCTCACGCCTCATTCGTCCTATGGAGTACCGGCATAAGTCTAATAAATCCTTGTTTCGTTTGACAAGTCATTTTGGAATCTGGTACTTGCAAACACACAAATGAACAAAACCTAATATGTAACACCTTCATCTCATTGCATCGTTCCTCTCTCCCCTCTCCACCCACAGCAGTTTCTGCACTGGGAAGGCAAGCACGGCCAATTCAATTTTTAAATCAGTGCTATCAAAAAAGAAAGAAAAGGAAAACAAAGAAATGCAAGGCACACATATAATTTAACATTTTGTAGCAGCCATTCCAAAAAATGAACAGAAACAGAGGAAATTAATTTTAACAGTTTTATTGCAACCAAAAATATCCCAACTATTATTTCACCATGTAATCAATACGAAAATATGCTGAGATACTTTATTTTTTCAGCCTAAGTCTTTGAAATGTGGTAATTTACCTTCACAGTGCAAATCTCAATTCAGATGCTAAATTTGCAAAGGTTAAAGTGAAATGTCCTTCCCAAACAATAAAGCTATGAATACAGAAAAATATTTTTAAACTTAAATTAGCTAAAACTAAATATTCCTCAGCTGCACTAGCCACAGTTCAAATACTCTCTGGCTCCATATGACTGGCACCTGCTGTATCGTGCAGCTACAGGGAACCTGCTCTGGATGAATCCAGTGGTTGGCTAGAACTGGAAGCGCTCAACTTCCAATGAACTCCATCATGAAATGACTGAGAACTGGGTGAAAACCTATTTGAAATATTTCTTCCTCCAAAACAATGTTTCCTTGGCTGTAATAAACAACAGGCTAACACATTATTGAGTGTGACAACTATCTTCCGTGTCCTATAATTGAGTAACACAGGAAGATCAAGGAGTTCTCCTCCCTGTCAGTGAGTTCAATTCAAAATTAAAAATAAAATAAAGACAATATTACTCTTAAGTCACTTTTCATTTTTTCTATTCCATTCTAAAAGGCAGGAAGAGACTTTGGGGATTCATTTTAAGTATTTTCACAGTGAAATAACAATATAGAATTTTGAATGGCAGGTTGAAGAATTTGACCCTAATCCACCTGACAATAGCAGTAAATTTTGGAGTCAGGGAGTGACATAATAACATCAGTGTTTCAAGAAAACAAATCAAAATTCAGTAGGCAAATAGATTGGCAACAGCAGGAGTGCATAGGTACATTAGCTGACAGTATAGACGCTATCGCATCTGCCAGGAACACTCTTTTCCTCTTCTTAAGCTAACAAGATCTGGCTCAGTCACCCTCCAGTTTCCTGGATGCAGATGGTAAAATGAGTCCCCCTTCTCCACCTCTACTCCCGCAGCAGCACTTCTTTCAGAATCCGGTCAGGAGCCAAATTAATGGACAGGGGAGGAGAAGAGTGTTTGCAAGAGGCTGAGGAGTTACTGTTTAACAGGTACAGAGTTCAGTTTTACAAGATGTAGAATTCAGTGGATGGATGGCTGGAAGGGCTCTCCTCAGGCTAACTCCTCTCCTTTCCAATCTCAGCTTACAGGTCACACCACTTAGGAGCCTCCTCTTTTCCAGGCCACATGGTTTAGGTACCCTTGCTGTGCCCTCTCATGAACCTTGTGCTAGTCTCCTCACAACTGTGATCTATAGCTAATTGTGTGTTATATTACTTTACCAAGGTCATAACAAAATACTACAGACTGGGTGGCTTTTACCTATTTTCTCACAAGACCAAGGTGTTGGCAGGCTTGGCTTCTCCTGAGGCCTCTCTCCTTGGCTTGAAGACGGTCTTGCCTTCTTCACACACTCCTCTGCTGTCTGGGTGTTCAAATTTATTATTGTAAATATACCAGGGTAGGGGTGTAGTTCAATGGTAGAGCACTTGCCCAGCACGCGTGAGGCCCTGGGTTTGAGCCCATCAGTCAATCAAATGATAAGGACCAGGCATATTGGGTTGAGTACAACCTAGGCAACTCATTTAAACCTAATCACTTCTAAAGGCCCTATCTCCAAACACAGCCACATTCTGAAATATTGGGGGCTAGGACTCCAATACAGGAATTTTGGGAGGTGGTTAACCTCTATGGCATGCACCTGGCAAACCCCATGACAACAGGGACTATGTCGAATTCTCACTGCAAGACCTTTACAGTCACTGTACCTCCTACTCTTCATAGGACAGGGTTTTCTCAACTTTAAGCACCAGCACTAACATCCGACGAGAGCCATTCTGGGCCATGTTACCTAAAATAACCCTAGAAGTCACTCTCTTGCATCATTTTCTTTCCACCATGGCACTCGGTGCTTATTCACGTCCGGAATGTCAGCTCCAGGAAAGGGCAGTCATGTATTTTTGCACACTGCTGTCCTCCAGCATCTCACTCCAATTTATTGCATGAATGAGTTTCTAAAAAAAAAAAAAACTTAGCACATTTTAATGTCTTTACGCCACTGAGAAAACATGCAGGGCTTTAAAGATGCAAAATGCTTTGTGAATCTCGGCTTTGACAGTGATCCAGCAGATCCCTTACCCTCTCTGGGTCTCAGGTTCCCCAACCCATGACAGTAATACCGTCCTCAGAGTTCTGATAAGGAGTGGCACGCAGCTCGAGAACGTGACATGGCTGCACGCTATTAGCCGAAATGCAGGGCGTCTGCGTGCTGAGGTGGAGCAGCGCAGTGGGCAGCACTAAGGCCACCCTCCTTCCGATGCTCTTCCAAGTCTCTGGGGTGGAACCGGCCCTCCTCGTGCTCTTCCACCTCGGCCCCTTTCCCTGCCTGCAGCTCTTGCTCTTTCCTCCTGTTTAGCACCACGACGCAGGTGCCCGCGCGCCCACTGCCCTGCAGGCCTGTGAAGGGCCGTTCTGAAGCCAGCCTGCCTAGATTCACGCCGCCTCCCCTCCCCGTGGCTGGTGGCGCGGTGACAAACGCCTCGCGGGGCTCCGGGGGGTCACACACTGAGCTACTACGCTACGTGGCGAGCGGCGGGAACGCGGACTCCCCTCCGCAGGCTGGGGGCTCGCCGGGACGGCCGGGAGAGGAGGCCCTGACCAGGCGGCCCTCCTTTGGGGGGGCTGCGCGGCGACAGCGAGCCTACAACGTCCCCACGCTCAGCCCCAGCCTCCTCTGGAGCGGCGAAGAGCCGGGAATGCGCCCCAGCGCGAGACGCAGAGAAGGGATCCCGGCAGGGGCGGGGCAACGCGAGCTGCGTATGACGTCGCCTGACGCTTGCTGCGCCACGCATGCGCGGTGGGGCTGGCGCCGCTGCTCGTGGCCGGAACCAGCATGGCGGCCGAGCGCAAGACGAAGTTGTCCAAGAACCTCCTGCGCATGAAGGTGCGCGGGTGCTGGGGGCCAGGGATGGGTGGACGGCGGCGGCGGGACCCCGGCTTCCCGACCGGGCCGGGATGAGGCAGCGGTTGTGCGGGGGCAGCAGGGAGGCCGCTCAGCCTCCACCGCGATTGCTCATTCATTCGCCGGGCTCAGGCCAGCACTGCGCACCGGAGCCAGATGGGGAGTCAGCAGAGCCGCTCGTGCGGGCTTTGTCTTCCCGCGCCCGCAGCCAGGGCCTGTGCAGGGCGGAGAGGCGCCGCGAGCGCTGGGGACCGTGGGGAGGGGAGGATGGAGGGTAGCGGCCCCGACTCGGAAAGGCGAGTTGCAGGGCCTGGGCGCGGAGAGGGGCACTGCTGGGAAGCACAGAGTTTGCAAGAACTAAACCAACCCATGGGGCCTGGAGGGCAGGCAGTGGTCACAGCGTGCAGGGAGTTTCCTGCAGAGTTAAGCAATTGTCAGTAGGAAGCTGTTGAGCACGGGGAGCAGTGTCACTGGCTGTGTGGAGATACAGTTGGTAGAAGAAAAGCCGGGAAGGGCACAGAAATTTAACAGTTGAGTAAAAGTGAATTGTCACCCAGCCTCAAACAAAATTGATTATAAGACTTGAATGAAATTAACCCAATAACTTCAAAATGGAAGAAGGCATGGTGCTGTTATAAATGAAATCAAACACGTGGTCAGGTGTGGGTGAGCAAGGCAGAAATTTTACTTCTGAGAAGAGCGAAAGAAAAATGTGCCTTGCAAGGGAGTGAGGGGTTTTTAATGCCGACCTGAACTGAGGCAATACCGCTCTTTGCCCTAATTGGAGGAGCTCAGGTGCACAGTCTGCCCGATTGGCTGTGATTAAGTGGAAGCAGGTGCAAGAGGAAGTAGGGGATGACTGGGAGATAATGGGGTGGGGGGGTCCCCATATACGTGGCAAGGGTAGTAGGGATTCCAAGTTCACCAGAAGAAGATGGCTGGGTACCAGAAGGGGTCCTTGGAAAGAGGTGGGTGGATGCAGGTGGGCAGACACAGGTGAGGGAGTTACTATCTTCAAAGGGGGAGGGGGAGTCTAAAATGGAGATGTCATTATACATCACAATCTTTCAAGTTTGACAGAAAAGACACACATCTTACAGTGATGCAGTGAATATAGGAAATAACTAAGACTTAAAATTCAGATAATACAAAAGCAAATACTTTTACAGTCCTTGTCTAAGTGCTCTCCATGTGATTCACATAATAACCCCTTGAGGAGGCTGTGATTGTTATCCCTCTAGACAGCTGAGGCACCTGCAACAGAAGTACTCTAAGTCCCGCAGCTAGTAAGTCCAGGGCTCAGTTCTTCTGCATACAGAGTTCTTACTCTGGATTACTACTCTTGACTGCCTGTCACTGACTTAGGTTGAGATTATGTCCTGATTGTAACCCACTGGGAATCAACATGTGGTAAAAGTACATGTAACACACCTATCCTACTGTACACCCACAACTTAGCTACGCAGCACACTGTAGAGTGCCGGTTGTTAACCTTCCAGTTTGTGTGGCTGACTGGGAGCTGTGGCTCATTAGCTTCACCAAAAAGCATCATACCACATATGGATAGTGCAAGAAAAGATCAAAACTTGAAATATCAATTCTACTGAATGTAACTTTCCCACCATCTTACAGTCAGAAATACAAGTTGAGGATCATCTATACTTATCCAAATTATTAAATATGTTTAGAGAGTGGTGGAATTTCCAAGAAAAGAAAGGAAGGTATAAGTAATGTTTTGAAGATTGGAGAGAAAATATTCCATGTGCAGGATTTGAATGGAGTGAGTTTGGATGTAACTAGGATGAGTAAGAAACTAGGATGAGTAAGATGAAGGCGGGAGGAGGACAAATTGTAGCATAACTTATGTAATACTTCTTTTGTGCCTATAGCAGAATTTGAGTCTTTTCTGAATGGTAACAGTTTGTAATCACATTGATTTCAGAGAAGCGGAATAGATTGACCAAGCAAGCTCTGAAAAGATTTTAGCAGTAGCGGTAGCCCTTGGAATAAACCAAATAAGAATGTGCTGGGTGATTGGGGCTTGTTGCTCCCCTCTGGGTTCTGGAGCGGGGAGCGGGTGGAGCGGGTGGAACGGCCTCGTGGGACCTTAGCCGTTCCCCGGGGGGCCAGCAGGACACTGGGAACCGGCCACCGGCAGGGCAGGGCTGGGGACGGGGGGAAGAGGAGTCGCTCCACACAGCGTTCCTGTGCGAGAAGCGGGCAGAACGACCTAGTGAGCCGTCCTCCGAGGGGCCGAGTTAGGATGGGGATGGGGCGAGGAGTCTCTCCCCGCCGCACTCCAGAGCGAGGAACTGGCAGGATGACTCAGGAAGCCTGAGCCATCCTCCGAGGGGCCGAGTTAGGGCAGGGATG
>PVKS010032677.1:0-22369 GCA_004027875.1 Aplodontia rufa | reverse complement strand
TTTTTTTTAAGTATGGTTAACCCATCTATATCACCTAAAATATAGCATAAGCGTGGCCTCCAAGTGAAGCTATACCCTGAAGTTCAAAGGTTTTCTGCTCTTTATCTCCTTATCCTAGGACTTCCCATTCCTTGTGTCGTGTATTGTGACTGTTGTCTTTGTATTGTATCCCTCTCCAGAATGGCCTCCCTTGATCCAGATGTCCCTTAATTGAGAATGATGAATTCACAGACTAGAGTCTCTGATGCTGGTCCTGATGTAGAAAATAAGTTCTGACTCGTTTAGGGAACTGGATGCTTGAGTCTCTGGAGAAGGCCATTAACACTTTCTGCTTTTTGTTTTCCCCCTGTTCTAAGGATTGTAACCAGGCGCACTTACCACTGAACTACAACTCTAGAGATTTTTAAAGACAGCCAGTATGACCTGTAATCCCAATGACTTGAGAGGCTGAGATGGGAGGATCCTTAGTTCAAAGGCAATCTTAGCAGTTTAGCAAGACCCTGTCTCAAAATAACAAAATGGGCTGGGGATATGATTGAGTGGTTGAATCCTCGGTACCAAAGAAAAAAATTCTGTTTTTTCATTTGGTTTTTGTTTTTTCTCTGGCAAGTGCTATCCCATTGAACCACCTTCAAACCCCTTTCCTGCTTGTTTTTGTCTTTCTAGTATGAGAGCTCTGGAAGCCAAGCTGGGGCAGTCTCCCTTCACAGATTCTGTACCAATCTGAAGACTGCTGGAATGCCTAAGTTCCTGCTGTTGCATCTTCAGGCTGTCCTGACAACCAGAGAGCAATCCTTTCTCCCTAGTTGCTGTGGTGAGTATTTTACTTGGCTCCCAGGCTTAGTGGTGATGATGACCTGGTTGGACTAGAGTCTCTGAGATTTTCTCTGAGGATCTTTGAAACCACCTGATCCACTCTTACTCTTCGCCTCCAACCTGTGTGGCAACTCCCTATCTGTCCAGCTTCATGGTTTTACTACGCGGTCTTAATATATGTTCCTTTTATGAAATTTCAGGATTTTGCTGATGCAGGACGCCCTCTGTTGGCCAGATCCTGGGAACGTGACATCTTTCCTGTATTAAACTGAGCAGCTGCCAACAAGTGAAAAAGTGGCTAGAAATTTGGAAACGTTAAGGAGACAGCATTCACTTATATTTTGTCTTAACACAAGTATATGGTTTTATTTGAAAAGTTCTAATAAAATAATTTAAACCCAATAATGAATGGAAATCACCATTGCAATCCTTTTTTAAAAAGAGAATCGGGCTGGAGCAGTGGCTTAGTGGTTTCAGCGCTTGCCTGGCAAGCATGAGGACCTGGGTTCAAACCCCAGCACCACATACACAACTAAGTGTTGGAGCAACAAAGGCCAACTAGATGTAAGGTACTATAATCAGATTGTACTGCACGTTAACAGTGGTGTTAAGGATTATTTGGTTGGCTGACATAGTATCTCGTACTGGATGTTAATTGAAGTTTTCAATGAAGGTAAAGCAACATTAGCTCAGGCACCTAACTCACCTGGTGAATCAATGAAAATGGCATACATACTCCCATGTTTTTCTTTATCACTGACTCAAGTTATCACCAGCATACACAATGTTTTGTACTGCTTTTAAAAATTTCATCTGATTTGCTGCCTTTTGCTGAGAATTGAGCCCAGGACTTCAATTTGCTTGCTTTCTTCATGTATTTTCCTATATAGTTATTTAGATGATTTAGTTAATACAGTTAATTTGGATCCCCAACAATCCATATACATTTCTGTTCACTTTGCTACCCTGGATTGAACCTTGGGGACAGTTAACCACTGAGTCACTTCTCCATCTATTTTTTTCTTCTGAGACAGGTGTCATTAAATTGTTGAGGCTTGAAGTCCTCCTGCCTCCCAAGTAGGCAGCATACTGCTGCACCCAACTTCATAGGAGGAGTTTGTTTTGTTTTAGTACTAGGTATGGGGGATTGAAGTTGTGGTTCTTAGCCACTGAGCCACATTCCCAACTTTTTTTTCCCAAAGTTTGATATTTACATTTATTTTAATTCCTTAGGCTCAGGTATTGAGGGAATTGTTATATATTCATGCATACATGGATGTTGACATAAAGGCTGATACTAGATAAGGATATACTCGCTCCATCCGTTCTCTGAATTCCTATCTCTAATCCCACCATACTATAGTTTGAAATGAACGTATGTATATTGCTGACATTGGAGTTTTTCTGCCTGCCTGTGTATAGTTAGGCTTTTAATGGGTGTTGAGTATTCCTAGTTATATTGATAAACCCCGCTTCCCTACCAGCGTCCTTTCTACCCTCACCTTCATAGGTATGATTCCCCCAGCTCATGTGAAATTTCAACTGAGTTTATTAAACTCAGCTGTCGGTCATCCTGTCTTAGGTTTTATATTAGCTTCCACATGAGAGAAAACATTTGGCCCTCAAGTCTCTGGGATGTTTCACTCAGAATGATTTTTTGTTTCCATCCATTTTGTTGTAAATGCCATGGGATTGTTCTAATAGAGTGGAACTCCATTGTGTACCTCTTACACAATTTTTAGTCCATCCAGTGAGGGGCATCTGGGTCGGTTCCATAGTTTAGTTATGAGTTAAGCTGCTATAAACATTGATGTAGTTGTCTTTATGACAATTCTAGCTCTTTTTGGGAAAATACCCAGGAGTGGGATAGTTCCCAGCCCTTTTTTATTTTGAAATGGTCTCATTAAGTTGCCAACTATAGCTTTGAACTTGTGATTCTGCTGCTGCAGTCAGATTGGCGTGTGCAACCACTCTCCGCTATTGTATACTTTTTCATGTTTTTACATTTGTAGTGTTTATTAATGAACTAAAACATGTTAATGACTTAAAACATTCTTTGGGGGGCTGGAGTGGTGGCTCAGCAATTATGGTGTGTGCCTTACATGCCCAAGGACCTGGGTTTGCACCCCAGCACCGCAAACACAACTAAGTGTCGGAGCATCAAAAACCAGATGAAAACTAAAATTGATTCTCTTTCTCATTGTCCCCTGTCTTAAAAAAAAAAAAAAACAAGTTTATCATGTGTGATTCCCAAAGGGCAGAGCAAGAGTAAAAGCTGAACCATCCATTTGCCCATAAACATGGTGGTCTGTTGGAAGACAGCTACTCTGAAGATGAAATTAAAAAAAAAAAAAGGCAAAGCTAGGTACAGTATTCCAAGGTACCCAGGAGGCTAAAGCAGGTGGATCTAAAATCTGAGACCAGCCTGCACAATTTTACCAGACTCAATCTCAAAATTTAAAATCAATGAAAAGGGTTGGGGATGTTAGAGTGTTCCTGGGTTTGATTCCCAGTACTGCACAATGACAAAAAGCCACAGGTAGTCTAGTGTGGTGGTGCACCTCTAATCCCAGCTGAGGCAGGAGGATTGGACATTCAAGGCCAACCTCAGCGACTTAGTGGAACCCTGTCTCAGAATTTAAAAAAGGCCTGGGGATGTTGGCTCAGTGGTTTAATGTCCCTGGTTTCAATCCTTGGCACCAAAAAGAAAACAGGAAAATCCAGTACCATGAGAATGAGCCAGCCGGCAGGTATAATAATAGATAAACAACAGATGGCTTCATAGCTGAGAAACTCACATAACAGCATACTCAGTGACTGAGTAAGGAGGCTAAAGATGTTCCTAGAAGTAAAGAAAAGTGTTTAATCCATTTGCATGAACAGAACATTGTAAAGAATAGGTAGCTATGAAAAATAATTGAAAATGTGACTGAGGGTGTAAGTCATGGGTTTAGCATGAGGGAGGCCCTGGTTGCAATCTTTAGCATGGGGGCAAGAGGGGAGAAAACAAAAATTCTAGAGTAGGAATAAATACATAAGCATGATAAAAAGGTCAAACAGACCAACTGAATAGTGTTACTAGTGAAATGAAAGAAGAAATCAAATTGTGGGGCAGAGAAATAAGAGATGATATGAAAAAGTTTTGAAACAAAGGATGGAATGAGATGCTCCATTCGGGCATTGCTTATTCAGAGCTGCTCTCTCCAGGCTAGTTTGTTTAAATGCTGCATTTAAATGCCTGTTTAGCTTTGACCAATGACAAGAAGGGATCTGGCTTTCAGCAGCTCAGGCCGAGGTAGTTATTTTTGTTTGGGTGGATTGAACCCAGGGTTGAATCTACCACTGAAATACATTCCAGCCGCCTTTTCTTTTTTCTTTCTTTTTTTTTTTTTTTTTTTTTTTGAGACAGCAATTTGCTAAACAGCCCAGGGAAGCCTCAAACCTCTGATCCTTCTGATCCTCCTGCCTCTGTCTTCTGAGTTGCTGGGATTACAGGCATGCATCACCATACCTGGTATAGTTTATTGTACTTTCTCCATAATATCCTACTTTCGCATGATTGTCTCCTTTTTTTTTTTTTTTTGCACCAAGGATTGAACACAGGGGCACTTAAGAGCACTGAATCACATCCCCAGCCCTTTTTATTTGTTATTTTGAGACAGGGTCTTGCTAAATTGTTGAGGCTGACTTTGAATTTGTGATCCTCCTGCTAAATCTGCCAAGGGGATTACGGGCATGCACAGCTCTTTTCTCTTCACAGTACTGGAGAATGAACCCAGACTCTCAAAAAAGCCAGGCAAGCATTTTACCACTGAACTCCGTTCACTGCCCCCTATGATGTTTCTTTCATTTGTGTTATTTCCCAAAGGAAACACATTATCCCAAAGGTTAAAGTACCTGTTGACTCTTAAAATGTTAACCCATTTTTTTCTTATTACTTCAGATGTGAGACACCTATAAAACCTAAATTTAGGGGCTGGAGAAGTTGGCTCAGTGGTAGTGTTTGCCTGGCATGCACAAGGACCCAGGTTCAAATCCCAGCATCATATATACAACTAAGTATTGGAAAAACAAAAGCCAGATGAAATAATAAATGAAATTGATTTTCTTTAAAAAAAAATTAAGGAAAAACTTATATAATACATAGTTATATAATAACAAGGATATAATTAGATTAACTATTGATATACATGTAAATTCAAAATTATGGTGTCCCAGTTTTTTAATGCATGTGTGTTGATTTCATTAAAATATTTTCAGAGTTGAAAATGGAATTTAGTGGGTTAAATTTTATTGTCTCCTATCCAGTCAGGTGAATCTCAGGTGGAAGTAGATCACATTCTAGGCTGGCTGGTTATTGCTGTCATTAAACCATAAACTTCTTTTTTTATTCAGGGCTGAGGACCGAACTCCGGGCCTTGCGCGTGCTAGGCAAGCGCTCTGCCACTGAGCTAAATCCCCAACCCCAAAACCATAAACTTCTAAAAAAAAAAAAAAATACACACACACACACACACACACTTGCATAGTGAAGATTAAGATGTCAGCCTATAATCACATGTAGTTCCATGATGATAGCAGGTAATAAATTGGTGAAGAAAGCTGTCTCCAACTGGCCTTGCAACAAGATAATATCACCCTGGGTGACTACTCCATCTCCCTGCACCACCAAGGCTGAAGCCTGTGCTCCACACTGGGTTCACCTTTTTCTTTTTAAAGAGAGAGGAGAAAGAGAGAGAGAGAGAGAGAGAATCAATTGTATTTAGTTTTTCATGTGACTTTCATTGCTCCAACAATTGTGTATGTGGATTTGAACCCATGTCCTTGTGCATGCCAGGCAACATGCCAGGCAAGCGCCGTAACTTCTGAGCTGCCGTAACTTCTGAGCCACCGCTCCAGCCCCTACTGGATTCTCTTCTTTTTTTTGTGGGGAGGGGGGCTGAGGATCGAACCTGGGGCCTTGCGCATGCTAGGCAAGCGCTCTGCCACTGAGCTAAATCCCCAACCCCTGGATTCTCTTCTAAAAGATGTTGAACAACTGTTAGGATGAAATAGTTTTTGTTGTTTCGTTTTTTTTTAAAGAGAGAGAGAGTGAGAGTCAATTTTATTTATTTTTTCATCTGGGCTTTGCTTCTTGGACACTTGTGTATGTGGTGCTGGGGTTTGAACGTGTTGCACATGCCAGGCAAGCACTCCAACCACTGAGCCACCACTTCGGTCCCTGACAAAATAGTTTTCTGTTTTTAATCTTTTGAATGTGTGTGTGCTGGGGTTTGAACCCATGCCAGGCAAGCTCTTCAACTGCTGAGCCACTGCTCCAGTCCCTCTAGACATCTTTTAATCAGTCTAGAAATACATTCTGTAAGTTAACAAGGTATATATGCACTAACTGGACTTACAGTACTCTAAGTTTATTGGATCTTTTAATAATTTAAGCCTGCCAGGATAGTGCTGCATACCTGCAATCCCAGCGACTTGGGAGGCCAAGATACAAGTTCCAGGCCACTAGGCCAGCATTAGCAACTTAGCAAGGCCCTCAATAACTTTGTGAGATACTATCTCAAAATAAAAATGGCTGGGGGTGGCTCAGTGGTAACCCCTGGGTTAAAAAAAAAAAAAAGGCCTGGAGGAAAACAGGCCTAAGAGAGTAAAGATAATGTTCGTGGAGTTTTTAGATTTAAAGTTACAGTTCCTCTTTCGTTCTCTGTTTAGCTTATTTTTTTACATATCCTTATTTCTTCTATCTTACCTCATTTTATAGCCTATAAAACCAAAGTTCTCTGCTCAGGTCATCAGAACACTCATTGTATAAAATAGAATGAGATACTGCGCCAATGCAGAATTACAAATAACAGCCAACTAGAGTCAGGTGTGGTGTTTGCAGGCTTGCAATCCCAGCTAGCTAGGAGGTTGAGGCAGGGGAATCTGAAAGTCTAAAAATCAAAAACAAAAGGGACTGTCTTCCCCATGTCTGAGTTACGTGATAAAAATCTGTGACAGGCTGTGTTCTGGTTTCTAAAACTCTCAATCTCAAACACAATGTTTAGTGAACACATTTTAACTCTCTTTTCACCTACTGGTGGCTATCCAATGTCTGGTAAATGAAAAGTATAAAGTATTTGCACTCTGTTTATTTTTATGTATGTTTGTACATATGTGTGTATTGTATATTGTGTCTACATGTATGCTCGTGTCTATATATTATTTACAAGGTACCAAATTGACTTATAGATAAATTAATGCTTGCAAATTAAGAGAACACAAACTCGAATGCTTTTTTAGTTCACATGGCTTGGGTAAACCTTAAAAAATCAAAAACAGGCTGGAGCAGTGGCTCAGCAGTTTTGGCAATTACCTGGCATGCACAAAGACATGGATTCAAACCCCAGCACCACGTACACAATGAAGTGTTGGAGCAACAAAGGTCACATGAAAAGCTAAATAAAGTTGATTCTCTTTCTCTCTCTCTCTCTGTCCCTCTCAATTAAAAAAAAAATCACCAGTAAGTTTATTTAGATTTGTTGGTAAGGAAAAGATCTTTAGAATACATATTTTTTTGCCTAGCTAACTGGCCAGTCAAGATTGTGTTGGTCTCTCTCAAATTTTTAAAGTACAATGTCCGTTGATTTCAGGGTTTTTCTTTGGCGAATTATAATAATAAATAACTTAAAATGTTGATATATTTGTCTGATCTCTTGGTTTTCATGGATAATGTATAAATAACTGTTAAAAATTAACTTGGGGGGGCTGGAGTGGTGGCTCGGTGGTTATGGTGCTGGCCCGGCATGCGCAAGTACACGGGTTCAAACCCCAGCAACCCACATACACAACTACGTGTTGGAGCAGTGAAAGCCTTGTGAAAGACTCAATAAAAATTGATTCTCTCTGTCTCTCTCTCTCACTGTCCTTCTCTCAATAAATAATAAATAAATAAATAAATAAAAATTAACTTGGAGGGACTGGAGCAGTGGCTCAGCAGTTTTGGTGCTTGCCTGGCAAGCATGAGGACCCGAGTTTAAACCCCAGCACCACGTACAACAACTAAGTGTTGGAGCAACTAAGGCCATGTGAAAAACTAAATAAAGTTGTTTCTCTCTTTCTCTGTCTCTCTCACTGTCCCTCTCTCTTTAAAAAAAAAAAAAAAAAGTTTCTGGGAATAGTGGCATATGACTGTAATCATAGAGACTTGGGAGTCTGAGACATGAGGATTGCAAGTTGGAGGCCAGCTTCAATAACTTAGTCTCAAAAACTAAGGGCCAGCCAATGAATATAAGAAAAAATGTTCAACATCTCTAGCAATAAGTGAAATGCAAATAAAAACTGCCATTACGATTTTATCTCGGGGCTGGAGCAGTGGCTCTGCGCTTGCAGTGCTTGCCTTTCATGTCCGGGTATGAGAGTTCAAACCCTGGCAACATATACACACAACAAAGTGTCAGGAATGAAAGTCACATGAAAAACTAAATAAAAATTGTGTCTCTATCTCTCTATCTCTCACTGTTCCTCTCTCTCTTTAAAAACAAAGAAAAGAAAAAATTGAGGTATATACATACAATAGAGTTCTATTCACTTATTAGGAAGAATGAAATTATGGTATTCACAGACAAATGGATGGAAATGGAGAATATCAAGCTAAGGAAAATTAGCCAAACTCAGAAACTCAAAAGTCATGTGTTTTCTCTCACTTGTGGACACTGGAATAAAATAAAGGAGAGGGGGAGAGAGGAATAAGATTTCATGAAGAACCATCCAAATACAAATTAATAGAAGAACTAAAAGAAGTCTAGTAGAGTAGAGGAAACAGAAGGGGAGAGGGGGAAAAGGACAGTAGGGGAAAAAGGGAGGGTTAAGGGATAAGGAAAAAAAGTATATTTTGCACCTCCATGATAATAATTAATTCCCCACAATCAATACAAATGGGAATAGTATAAAAATACAAAGGCTGATCAGCAGAAGAAAGGGACTAGGGGACAGGAGGAGGCAGGGGTGTGTTGGAGGGGATATTGGCCAAATTATATCGTTACATTGTGTGCATGCATGAATATGTAACAACAATCCCATCATTATATATATACACAACTTTAATGCACCAATAAAAGTGTGAGAAAAAAAAAGGGCCAGGGATGCAGCTGGGTGGTAGAGCACCTCTGTATTCATTCCCCTAGTACCAAAAAAATAAAAATAAAGACAGACTTTTAAAACTTACAAAAGTCTGGTGGTCCTGGCAGAATGCTATCAGTCAGGACTAATATTTTAAAATGTACTATAGAAAGAAAGTAATGAAATTGTCTTGTCAAATGGTAAACTCTCATCAAAATCCTAACCATGGGTGTTTTAAGTCTTTTGTCATCCAGTTTTAATTTTTCTCTGAAGTATTTGCAACCAGACTAATGGAAAAGATTCTAGAAATTACTCTGAAGTATAGCTTTCTGATAAAATTAAACTCATTTTACAGATAAATTCCTTATCTTTTGATTATCATTGATAAAAATTGGTATGGTTGAAAAAAATTATGTTTCTTGATTCAAAATTGCCACAAATTAAATTTATTTTGTTGGTGTGGGTTTTGTTTTACTTTGCTTTCAGAAGTTTATGGCTTAAGCCTCTTAAGATTCTGTAGAACTACCACACCTAACAAAATGATTTGGCCTAACAGCTACATCAGTGTTTATAGCAGCTCAATTTATGCTGAACTATGAAAACAATACATGCCCCTCGCTGTATGGATGGATTTAAAAACTGTAATATATATATATATATATTGGAGTTCTACTCTGCTATTAAAGAGAACAATCCCATGACATTTGCAGCTGAATGGATGAAAATGGGAAAAAAAATCATGCTGACTGAAAAATTCCAAAAAAAGAGACTTAAGAGCAGAATGTTTTCTCTGATATGTGGAAGCTAGAGTAAAACCTAAGATAGGATGAAAGTTACTGAAGGTTAATTAATAAATCCATTAAAGTTGAAATTTCACAAAAGCTGGGGAACCATAACTATGAATGTTCAGGGAGAAGGGAGGGAGGCAGGGAAGGGGGGTTATCAATACGACTGGACACTGGACTCCTATGAGAAGCCAAACTATACACAGGCAGGCAGAGAAACTCAGAAATTTAAAAAATTAATATACATGTACACGTTCGTTTCTATCTATAGCATGGGGTTATTACAGAGGAGTCATGAGTTTGGGGAATAGATGAAGTGGGGAGATCCTGGACTAGGATCAGCCTTAACTTACTTTGTCAATATCCATGTGTGCATGAATATGTAGCAATGATTCCCTCCAAGATATAAGACTATGTCGAACAAATAAAAAAAAAAAAAAAACGAAGGAAACCCATGCTCCGTTGTAATTTCCCATCTCATCCCTCAACTATACCAGCCAGCAACCACTAATCTACTTTTCTCTTAGATGTCCTTATTCTAGATACTTCAATATATGGACCCATATGAAATATAGCTTTCTGTGGCTGAATTTTTTATTTAATGTAATATTTGAAGATTCACCCATATTATAATATAAACCAGAACTTCATTCCTGGTTATTGTCACATAAGCTCCCATAGTAAAGATACAAAAAAAATTTAATCCGTTCATCAATTGATAGACATTTGATCTCTTTCCATTTGTGGACTGTTATGACTGATGTTGCTGTAAATGTTTGTATATAAGTTTTTGTATGGACATATGTTTTCATTTCTCACAGGTATTATATCTAACTGTGGAACTGCTTTGTTGAATGTTAACTTTTAAACATTTTAAGGAAATGCCAGACAGTTTTTCAAAGCAACTGTTCTATTGGTGCATAATTGGTTTTCTTATAACCATTCTGGTTGTGTGGAAGATGTCTCATTGTGGTTTTGATTTGCAGTTCCATGATAGTTAATCGTGGGAGCATTTTTTCATGTGCCTATTGGCCATTTTTTAAAATATATTTTATTAAGGAATTGAGTTATTGTACCATCATAAATGCATTTAAAATAACAACATGATATGCATATGCGCTTAAGCCAGAATTACCGGGATAGATCCCTCCCTATTCTCCCTCCCTTCCCCTCCCCCATCTACCCTTTCCTTCCCACGACAGGTCTATAATTGATTATGTGTTACTTACTATGCCTTTGTTGGGTCTAATACATGAGATTAACTACCTTTCACACAGGCCTGGGTTTAGCTCCAGCCTCCACAAAAGAGTAAAAACATTTGACCCTTGACTCTGGGTTTGGATAACTCTGCTCAACATGATTTCTTCCATAGCCATCCATTTACCTTCAAAGGCCGCAATTTTGTTGTTTCTAATTGCTGTGTAAAACTGAGATTTTGGATCCATTCATCCAATGAGGGGCATCTGGGTTGGTTCCATAATTTAGCTATTGTAAACTGAGATGCTATAATCATGGATTTTGCTGTGTCTCTGTAATGTGCTGATTATAACTCCTCTGGAAAAATACCCAGAAGAGGGATTGCTGGATCATATGGTGTGGGTCCATCGCTAATTTTTTGAGGATTCTCCACACTGCTTTCCAGAGCAGCTCCTATTGGCCATTTTTATCTCACATGCCTTTATTTTAATTCAGTAAATTCTTGTTTTAACGTTTTTGATGACTTCCTTTAAACTACCAAAAATTCAATGTCTCATTTTTCTATTTAAAAAAATGATCTGGCAGGCTGGAGCAGTGGCTCAGTGGTTACAGCACTTGCCTGACATGTGCAAAGAGGTGGATTCAAACCTCAGCACTACGTACACAAAGAAGTGTCTGAGCAACGAAGGCCACATGGAAAACTAAATAAAATTGATTCTCTCTCACACTGTCCCCCTCTCTCTTAAAAAAAAAAAAAGATCTGGTCTAATGTTTTGATATACTAGTCATGACCTACAGGGTTAAAAAAGCAAACACAATAGATTTCAGATAAAACTGGTCACCTAAGAACCACTCTTTCTAAACCTCTTTGTTGCTCAAATGTGACTAAAAGGGTCTTTGACGCTGATTCCCAGTTATCAATCCCTTCCCCTACAACATTGGACCAGATTAGACCAACAATTAGGGCAGCAATGAATGACAATGAAACAAGATGACTGATCAGTGATATCTTCTGGAAGACTTTTAGAAAGACAATGAGAGAATAAATAAATATATGTATATATATATGTGTGGGAGAGTTGTCAAAATCAAGACAGAGTCACTTGTGTTAGCATACTACAATTAAAAGCTGGGAGGTTATAAAGGAAGGGCTTTTTATTTTTGTTTTCTTTTGTATGGGTGAATTGAACTTGGGGTACTTTCTAATTGAGCTATATCTCCAATTCTATTTTTTAATTTTAATTTTTATTTTTTTAAGTGAGAGAGAGCGAGAGAATCAATTTTTATTTGGTTTTTCACATGACTTTCATCCCTTGGACACTTAGTTGTGTACGTGGTGCTGGATCCCTTGGACACTTAGTTGTGTACGTGGTGCTGGGGTTTGAACTCGTGTACTTGCACATGCTGGGCAAGAACCATAGCCACCGAGCCACCGCTCCAGCCCCTATTTTCATTTTTAAAGAGAGAGAGACAGTGAGAGAGAGAGAGAGAAAATCAATTTTGTTTAGTTTTTCATGTGACTTTCATTGCTCTGACTCTTTGTTGTGTATGTGGTACTGGGGTTCGAACTTGTGTCCTTGCTCATGCCAGGCAAAAGCCGTAACAACTGAGCCACCGCTCCAACCCCAAGATTAACTTTTCCTGGCACAAGATTCCTATAGAAATTATTGAAAGAAATATGTGCAAATCAAAGGAAGCAATATTTGATTTGGCAAATGAGAAGACTTTAGCATTGTGTTTAAAAAGGATTACATTTTTAGAGGTATGCAGGGGTTTATAACTTCCTTGACTTGGTCATACAATTCCATAGGGTGGCAATAGGACTAGATGTGTCTGTCCAAGCACAGAAAGGATTAAAAAGATTAAGGAATGTACTGACTTTCTCCTTTCTACCTTTCAGGAAGGAATGGTTTTTGCTTTGTGGCTGTCAGCACCTGGACTTTTCTTTTTTGGTGCAGAATCTGGATTTTTCCCAAGAAAAAAAATTGTAGTAAAATATCAGGCTACACTTCCCAGAATATTTTTGTGAGAAACATAAAAGGAGACGGTGCCTATAATCCTAGCAGCCTCAGGAGACTGAGGCAGGAGGATCACAAGTTCAAGGCCAGCCTCAGCGATTTAGCAAGGCCCTAAGCAATTTAGCAAGACCCTGCCCCAAAAGAACAAATAAAAAGGCTGGGCATGTGGGTCAGGGTTGCGTGTCCCTGGGTTCAATCCCTGGTACCAAAATAATAATAATAAAATAAATAAATAAATGTAGGCTTGGTGTTAGGAATGGAGATTGGAGAGGGGATTTTTTTTTTTTTTAAAGGAATGATGGAGGGCTGGAGCAGTAGCTCAGCGGCTTGTGGGCTTGCCTGGCATGTTCGAGGACCAGGGTTCAAACCACAGCAGCACACACACAACAAAGTGTCAGAGAAATAAAGGTCAGATGAAAAAATAAATAACATTGATAACATTGACTCCTTCTCTCTCTGTCTCTCTCTCTCTCTCTCTCTCTCTCTCCTTCTGACCTCTGTTTAAAAAAAGAAAAAAGATTGATGGACCTGGGTTTGGTAGTACATAGCTATAATTCCAGCAACTCAGGAGGCTGAGGCAGGAGGATCACAAGTTTAAGGTCAACCTCATCAATTTATCTAGGCCCTAAGCAACTTTGTGAGACCCTGTCTTAAAATTAAAAAAATAAAAGGGCTGGGATGTACCTCGGTGATAAAGAGCCTCTGGGTTCAATACCCAGGATCAAAATTAAATAAAGAAATAGTGATGAGCCAGGGGCAGTGGTGCACACTTGTAATCCCAGTGACTGGAGCGGCTTAAGGAGGAGGAAGGAAGATTGCAAGTTTGACACTAGCCTCAGGAGTGTAACTCAGTGATAAAGTGGCCCTGGGTTAATTCCCCAATTGAAAAAAAAAAAGTTCTCCATCCTATAGTTTGTCTTTTCTGGACACACAATAATACATCAGCATTAAATAACGCCAGGCATGGTAACACACCCCTTATAAATATTTTAAGGAAGAAGATTTGAAGAGAAAGAAATCAACATGGCATAACCCCATTACATCTGTAATCCCCACAGCTCCGGAATTTGAGGAAGGAGGATTGCCAAATTCAAAGTCAGCCTCAGCAATTTTAATGAGGCCCTAAGCAATTTAGTGAGACCCTGTCTCAAAATAATAAAATAAAATGGGCTGGGGAGGGGCTGGACCAGTGCCTCAGCAGTTATGGCACCACAAACACAACAAAGTGTCAGAGCAACGAAAGCCAAATGAAAAACTAAATAAAATTGATTCTTTCTCTCTCTCTCTCTCACTGTCCCTCTCTCTGTCATAAAAATAAACAAGGGGCTGAAGCAGTGGCAGTTACAGTGATTGCCTTGCATCTCAGAACCACATACACAACAAAGTGTCAGAGGAATGAAAGTCACATGAAAAACTAAATAAAAATTGCTTCTCTCTTTTCCTCTCTCTGTCCTCTCTTTCTAAACAAACAAACAAACAAACAAACAAATAAAAGCAAAAGCCTGGCTGGACATGGTGGCACACTCCTGTAATCCCAGCAGCTCATGAGGCTCAGACAGGAGAACTGCAAGTTCAAGGCCAGCGAGGACCTAGGTAATTTAGGAAGAACTTGTCTAAAAATAAAAAGGGTTGGGGATGTGGCTCTGTAGTTAGGCGCCCCCTGAGTTCAGTCCATGGTATTGAAAATAAGAAAGCAAAAGCCTGGGGCTGGTCTCCGGCTGAGCTTGGTGGCAAAATACTTACCTAGCACATGTGCACATGTGAAGTGTTGGGTTTGATCCTCAGCACTGCATAAAAATAAATACGTAAAACAAAATAAAGGTATTGTGTACATCTAAAATTTAAAAAACAGGGGCTGGAGCGGTGGCTCAGTGGTTTCAGTGCTTGCCTGGCAAACACGAGGACCCTGATTCAATCCCCAGCACCACGTACACAACTAAGTGTTGGAGCAGTGAAGGCCATGTGAAAAACTCAATAAAGTTGTTTCTCTCTTTCTCTGTCTCTCTCACTGTCCCTCTCTCTTTAAAAATAAATAAATAAATAAATAAATAAATAAAATAAAAATAAATAAAATTTAAAAAACAGAAGCCTGAGACGCCCAAAGCACATCTCACTCTGGAACACATGCGCTCCCTCTCCCTCCTTGTTCTATTGCTTGCTTTCCTGAATAAATCTTCTTATTTCCTAAATGAACCTCTGCTTGTGCCTCTTTTGACTTATCCTTAAATTCCCTTCTATGTTGTAAGTGAAGAACCTGCCAGGATGCTGGATGTGGTGGCGGCACGTTTGTAATCCCAGCGGTTTAAGAGACTGAGGCAGGAGAATTGCAAGTTCAAAACCAGCCTTAGCAACTTAGCAAGACCCTGACTCAAAATAATAAAATAAAATGGGCTGGAGATGTGGCTCAGTGGTTAAGCACCCCTGGGTTCAGTCCCCGCTACCAAACCAAACAAACCAAAACCATTATATATCTTGGTTCCTGAGTTTGTTGTTCTCTTAAATTCTGCACAAGGCAGGGTTCTCCCTCAGTCCTGCTTTTTTGGGGGTGGGAGGGGTCCCTCTTCTTTAACTTCTTACTTATCTCAGGCCCCTAGCTCTATGATCTGACCATAGACTTGTGATATATTGAAACTTTGACCCGGGTGTCACAGAGCTGGGCCTTCTGTGAAATTAAGGCAGTACACAGCATACCCTGCCCCACCCCACAATTCTCACAAGCATGCCAGAAAGATTTCAGGTGTCACTCAGGGTAACAGGCATCAGTTCATAAAAAAGGACAGGAGAGGGGAAAAGAGAAACTCTCAAGGAAGAGAGTGGATCATCTCAGAGAGAATAGGGATGAATGCCTCTCCTGAATTGTACCCCCAAGAAGGGGGGTCCCAGAAAGTCCCACCCAGGTCCACCTACCTTTTGACATTTCACTGACATCAGGATATCACACTTTCTTTTTTATGATTATTCATTTTTAAATTTTTTTTATGATTATTCATTTGTTAGATAGACTTACATTTAGGAGGGAATCATTGTCATACAATCAAGAACAAATGTATAATGACAGAGCAAGCCAAGGCTAATGACAGTCCATGGTTTTCCCCCCTGGGTTCCCCAAAATTCCATGTTTCCCCCTACTTAAACCCTGTGTTAGTTGGACTTCTCATAGAAGTCAAAGGTTCCCCACTGAGTTGATTCCCCCATATTCCCTCCTTCCAGCCTCCTTGATATCCTTCCTATTCCCTCCCGTCTCCCTGCCACTCAGGATACCACACTTTCATGTACCCACTGCCATGACAACTCTAGGTCACTTGGGCCTATGCTGATCAGTTCTAATTTGAACCTATTCTTATGGGTTTTATGGTGAGGTGGAATTACCCTTTTCTCCCTGAGTTCTGGAATCTGCTCTACATAAGGGTCATAGAAGTCTCCCCATTTAGGGTAACCTGTGTTGTTCTTTTTTTTTTTTTTAAAGAGAGGACAGTGTGAGAGAGAGAGAGAGAGACAGAGAATCAATTTTTATTGAGTTTTTCACATGGCTTTCGTTGCTCTGACACTTAGTCGTGTTAAGTGGGTGCTGGGGTTTGAACCCGTGTACTCGCGCATGCTGTGCAAGCGCCGAGCTACACCAGCCCCAACTGTGTTCCTATCAGCACTTTGGGGCCTGCATTTCTCCTTCAGATAACAGGTATTTTGCTGAGGAATGTAACACATCCTGTCAACTCAAATCCGGTAGAGCTGCAGCTTTTCTTTTTTGGTATTGGGGATCAAACCCATAGACACTTTACCACTAAACTAAATCCCCAGTCCTTTTATTTTAAGACAAGGTGTCACTAAGATTTTTAGGGCCTTGCTAGGTTGCTGAGCCTGGCCTTGAGCTTGCAATCCTTCTTGGGAGCCTTAGCCTCCCAAGTAGTTGGGATCACAGGAATGCACCACTTCACCCTGCATAAATTGCTTTTTTTTTTTTTTAAGAGAGGAGAGAGAGAATCTTATCTATTTTTTTAATCTGGCCTTTGCTTCTCCGACACTTAGTTGTGTATGTGTGTGGTGCTGGGATTTGAACCCAGGTCCTCACGCATGCCAAGCAAGTGCTCCAACTGCTGAGTCATCGCTCCAGCCCCATAACTTATAAAATTTTTTTTTTTAAGAGAGAGAGAGGGGCTGGAGTGGTGGATCGGCAGTTACATGTTATAAATGAAATCAAACACGTGGTCGGGTGTGGGTGAGCAAGGCAGAAATTTTACTTCGGCCGAAGGGCGAAAGAAAAATGCGCGCCTCGCTAGGGAGTGAGGGGTCCTTAAATGCCGACCTGACGCAATACTGCCCTTCGCCCTAACTGGAGGAGCTCAGGTGCACAGTGTACGAGATTGGCTGTGATTAGGTGGAGGCAGGTGCAAGAGGAAGTAGGCGGCGGCTGGGAGATAATGGGGGTGGGGGTCACCGCACATGTGGCAAGGGTAGTAGGGATTCCATGTTTCCCGGAAGAAGATGGCCGGGTACGGAAGGGGTCCTAGGAAGGAGGTGAGTGGACATAGGTGGGCCGACGCAAGTGGGCGTATACAAGTGGGGGAGTTAGTCTTCAGAAAGGGAGGGGGTAATGGAGGTAGTAGACTATTATACATCTTTCAAGTTTGACAGAAAAGACATACATCTTACATACAGCGCTTGCCCAGTATGCGCAGGTACACGGGTTGAAACCCTAGCACCTATGTACACAACTAAGTGTCAGAGCGACAAAGGCCATGTAAAAAACTCAATAAAAATTGATTCTGTCTCTCTCACTGTCCTTCTTTCTAAAAAAAATGAGAGAGAGAGGGAAGTGAGAGAGAGAGAGAGAGACAAAGAAAATCAATTTTATTTAGTTTTTCATGTGGTTCTCAGTTCTGAGACTTCGTTGTGGTGCTGGGGTTCAAACTCCTGTACTCGCACATGCCAGGCAAGCACTGTAACCACTGAGCCACCACTCCAGCCCCCCATAAATTGTTTTTTGTTGTTGTTTTTATTTTTTTTAGAGAAAGAGGGGACAGTGAGAGAGAGAGAGAGAAAGAGAGAAGCAATTATTTTTGCTTAGTTTTTCATGTGACTTTCATTCCTCAGACACCTTGTTGTGTACATTGTGTTGGAGTTTGAACTCATGTACTCGCACAAGCCAGGCAAGTGCCACAACTGCTGAGCTACTGCTCCAGCCCCCATAAATTGTTTTTTAAAAGTGAAAACATGTGGGGGTCAGCATAGTGGGCACATTTTCTAGAATTACTCCTTTAACCTTGTGTTACCATTGCTTATGTCTGTCTGTTCCCTACGATATGTGTCTAGGCTTGTCTGATCCCACAGGGCAAATGCCACCAGCTGCTTTGGGGCTTATCTGATTTCCTGGATTCTTTCTATTATTTATGGGTTTTGAGGATTTTCCTTATTTTTCTGCCAGCTAAACCATGCATTAGAAATGTGTTGCTGTTGTTTGAGACAAGGTCAGGCTATATGGCCCAGGCTGTCCTTGACATCTTAATCCTCCTGCCTCAGCCTCCCAAGTAATTGGAATAAGAAATGTGTTTTTAAAAACCATATGGGTGGAGGGGTGGGCTGGAGCCGTGGCTCAGTGGTTACAGTGCCCACCTTGCATGCGTGAGTACGTGAGTTCAAACCCCAGCATCACGTACACAGTGAAGTCTCAGAGCAATGAAGGCCACATGAAAGACTGAGTAAAATTATTTCTCCCTTTCTCTCTCTCTCACTGTCCCTCTCTTAAAAAAAATAAAAAACATATGTGGGGAGGAGGGACTGGAACAGTGGCTCAGCAGTTGGACCACTTTCCCCTGCATGCAGGAGGACCCAGGTTCAAACCCCAGCAGCACTTATACAATGAAGTGTCAGAGCAACGAAAGCCATATGAAAAACTAAATAAAATTGATTCTCTTTCTCTCTCTCACTGTCCCTCTCTCTTTAAAACAAAACAAAACAAACAAACGAAAAACATCAGCTGGGCTGGAGAGGTGGTTCAGTTGTAGAGTACTTGCCAGGCATGCATGAGAATTCAAGTCTGAACCCCAGCATCATATCCACAACTAAGTGGAAGAAAACAAATACCAGATGAAACAAAAGTGGCACACACCTGTCATCAATTCAGGAAGCTGAGACAGAAGCAAGTTTGCATCTCTAACTTAGCAAGCCAGGCAAGCACTGTAACCACTGAACCACTGCTCCAGCCTCCCCTTCTCTTTCATTCTTTTTTTTTTTTTTCTGGAATGAATCCCAGCCTCAAGAGATTTACCATTGAGCTACATCCTTGGCACCCCACCTTAGGTGTGTTGCTCTCCTATTCATATTCCCTCAGATTCTCTCCCCACTTCCTACAGGCCCATAGATGGGGCCCATTGTGTCCTGTGGGGTAACAATGTGGTTTACTGAATAAGTCAATGTATTACATCACTCCACTCTGAGAGTGTAATTTAAAGGGGAAATTAAGCTTGCATCCTGTCTTTCTTATACAAACTGTTTCATAGGAACTAAACAGTCTTGATGAGAGAAAGCATATTTTTGCTGACAATTCCACCTAACAAATGAGGAAGAAACAATAGAATTTTAAAATCACCATTTTCCAACTTGTTTTGAAATAACTGAACTGAGCAACTCTTGTCCTTGGATGAAATTGTCAGCTGGAAGGTTGATGGTGGAAACTTACCAGGGAGGGGACCAAGAAATGACCATTTGACCCCACTACACAATCTCGGTTTATTTAGAGAGTGGCAGGCAGGTAAAGAGTGTCCCATAATGGGGCACAGTAGGAAACGCAGTTCTTATAAAGTCATCTTGCTCCTCCAAAATAGAATCTGACAGTGGTGCATGACTGTAATCCCAGTGGATCAGGAGGCTCAGGCAAGAGGATTGCAAGTTCAAAGCCAGCCTCAGCAACTTATTAACTGAGTAACTTAGCAAAACCCTCTCACAAAATTAAAAATAAAGGGTTGGAGCAGTGGCTCAACAATTAAAGTGCTTGTCTGGCATGTGGGAAGAACCAGGTTCAAACCCCAGGACCACATTCACAACTAAGTGTTGGAGAAACAAAGGCCAGATAAAAAAATAAATACAATTGAGTCTTTCTCACACTCTTTCCCTTCCTCTCTTTAAAAACAATAAAAAACAAAAAGGGCTGGGGATGTGCTCTCAGTGGTTAAACACCCCTGGGTTCAATCCTTGATATCCTTCCCCACCATCAAAAAAACAAAAAAACAAAAACAAAAAAAAAAAAAAAAAAAAAAAAACCAAAAAAAAAAAACAAAAAAAGGAAATTTCCCAAAGGAGAAATAACCGTCAAAAAAAAAAAAAAAAAAAAAAAAAAAAAAAAAAAAAAAAAAAAAAAAAAAAAAAAACACAAAACCCTGACATAACAACCAGAGAATGGAATTTTCCACAAGGAGAAATAACTGTCTAAATGGAATTTAAAATAAATTAATAAGCAAAAAAGAGGAGAGGAAATAGACTGCTACAGATTAAAAGAGATTTAAGAGACATCAAAATATGATGCCAGGGCTGAGGATGTAGCTCAATGGTACAGCACTTGGCTAGCATGTGGGAGGCCCTGGGTTCAATCTCTGGCACTGCAAAAAAAAACAAGTAACATACATATTTTCACGGGACCTTGATTTGAATAAATCAATTCTAAGACATTTTGAGACAGTTGATGAAACTTGTGTATGTGTTGGGAATTAGATGATACCACAGTTATTGTTAATTTTTTGGGTGTTTAATACCACTATGGTTGTATAGTAAAATATTCATTTTTTTTAAAACAACTTTACTTAGTTTTTCACATGGCCATCATTGCTCCAACACTTAGCTGTGTATGTGGTGCTGGGGTTTGAACCCGGGTCCTCGTGCTTGCCAGGCAAGCGCTGAAACCACTGGGCCACCGCTCCAGCCCCTAAAATATTCATTTTTAAAGAATGAAATGAATACCTAGTAATGTAGGGGTGAATGTCATAAAATCTGGGATTTGTTTTAAAATACTTCATCAAAGGACAGCAGGCATGGTGGCACATGTTTGTAACCCCAGCAACTCAGGAGGCTGAGGCAGGAGGATCACAAGTTGGAAGCCAGCCTGAGCAATTTTGCCAAGCTCTAAGTAACTACTGAGATCCTGTCTCAAATAAAACATAAAAAGAGCTAGGGATGTAGCTCAGTGGTAAAGCACCGCTGGGTTCAATCCCTGGTACCAAAAATAAAATACTTCAGCACAGGAAAAGAGAATAGGAACGCAAGAAGCAGAAACATAGAAGCAAATGTGGCAATATCTTGATAACTGTTAAACTGGATGTTGGCCAGGCATGGTGGCACATGCCCATATTCCTAGCTACTCAGGAGGCCTCAGCAGGAGGATCACTTGATCCCAAGACCTGCCTGGGCAACGCGGTGAGAACCTGTCTCAAAACAAAACAAAACTGGATGTTGGGGACGTGGAAATTATTCCCCTCCACATTGCTGTTTTGAAACTATGAATTTTTAGAACTCTTAATATTACTGTTATTATTATTTGCAGTGCTGGGGACTGAACTAAGAGCTTCATGCATGCTAGTCAAGTGTTCTGCCACTGAGCTACATTCCCAGCACCTTAATATATATATATATATATATATATGTATATATATATATATATATATATATATATATATTTTTTTTTTTTTTTTTTTTTTTAATCAGGGATTCAACCCAGGGGCACTTAACCACTGAGCCACAATCCCCAGTGCTTTTTTATATTTTGAGACATGGTCACCCCAGTTGCTCAGGGTCTTACCAAGTTGCCAAGGCTGGCTTTTGGATCTTCCTGCCTCAGCCTCTGAGCTGCTGGAATTATAAGCAGCTGGAATTACCACGCCCAGCTAAAATTTTTATTATTTTTAAATTTATGGTGTTGGGAATTGAACCCTGCATTCTGAATGCACTAAGCAGGTGCTCTTCCACTGAACTATGCCTCCAGCCCTCTTTGAACACTCTTTTAAAAAAAGAGAGGGAGAGTGAGAGAAAGAATCCCCTTCATTTGTTTTTTTCACCTGGTTTTCATTGCTTTGTCACTTAGTTGCGTATGTAGTGCTGGGGTTTGAACCTGGGTCCTCCCACATGTCAGGCAAGTGCAATACTGCTGAGCCATGGCTTCAGTCTCTCTCTGAACACACTCTCTCTCTTTTTAAAGAGGGATAGTGAGAGAGAATCAATTTTATTCAGTTTTTCATGTGGCTTTTGTTGCTCCAACACTTTGTTGTGTACATTATGCTGGGGTTCGAATTTGTATCCTCACACAAGCACCATAACTGCTGAGCCACCGCTCCAGCCCCTCTTTGAACATTTTTTTTTTAAAGAGAGAGGGACAGTGAGAGAGAGAGAGAATATCAATTTTATTTAGTTTTTCATGTGGCTTTTGTTGCTCGAACACTTGTTGTGTACGTGGTGCTGGGATTTGAACTC
>PVKS010032676.1:0-22346 GCA_004027875.1 Aplodontia rufa | reverse complement strand
GAGATATACATCTTTTGTATGAGCTACAAAACAATATCCATGCTACTAGGATGCTTTCATGGTAAACAAAAATAATGGAGACTTAAAGTGGGTTGTCATGACCTCATTTGATATAATTCATCAACGAATCCATAGTTCACTGGGTAATACTATAAATTATATTCCATCCCAATACTGAAATTCCAGAAACAGAAAAAAACAAATGCCTAAATTTTAAATAAATAACCAAATGCAAATTGATGTGCTATATTGTATCTATTGGCAAAAAATTTCAAATAGTTCAGGTAATAGACACAGAGACCTGTCAATGAGTAATATTGAGGGCCTTACCTATGTTCAATAAGTAATATGCTGAACTGAAAATAATGAAATCTCATTTTTATATTGCATTGCATTTGTGTGAGTGTGCACATGTGTATGTAAGTTTGTGTGAGTGTATTTCATATTAGAAGTACAGTTCCTGGTTTTTGTGGAAAAAGAAAACACAGAAAATTACAAAGGAAAAAATAAAAATAATAATAATTAACAGATCCCTAACTTCACCAGTCTATTTTTTAGAGAGAGAGAGAGAGAGAGAGAAAGAGAGAATCAAGTTTTGCAATTTTGCAACAAAATTCATTAATTTTTTTCTATTTTTGCAAACTATATTAAAATACTGAAAAAGTGTATAAATGCTTCTTATGTTGTTATGACATCTTCTGGATGAATTTGTACGAGTGGAGTTTTTTTTTTTAAGAATGAGAGGGAGAGGGCTGGAGTGGTGGCTCGGTGGTTACAGTGCTTGCCCGGCATGCACGAGTACACGGGTTCAAACCCCAGCACCCACGTACGCAACTAAGTATCAGAGCAATGAAAGCCATGTAAAAACTCAATAAAATTTGATTCTCTCTGTCTCTCTCTCTCTCACTGTCCTTCTCTCTTTAAAAAAAAATAAATAAAAGAATGAGAGGGAGAGAGTGGAAGAGAGAGAGAGAAAGAATCAATTTTATTTATTTTTCAGTCTGGAATTTGTTTCCCTGACTCTTAGTTGTGTATGAGGTGCTGGAGTTTGAACTCGGGTTCTTACGCATGTCAGGCAAGTGCTCCAGCCACTGAGCCACCGTTCCAGCTCCAGGAGTGGAGTTTTGATTAAAGTATTCTGAATTTTTTTCTTTGGGCATTTGTTTTACATTAGTAATTTCTCTTGAAAAAAGATTCTTTTTAATGCTTCAGTAGATCTGTATGAGTTTCTTTTTATTAGTAACCTGTGTTCATTATTCATATATTTTAATGCATTTTGCATATTATGTTTATTTCACTAATTGCATTTAGTTTCACATAAAGTTTAATGAGTTGATGCCACAGGGAAAATGTGACACAGAGAAAATAGGGCATATAAACATGTGGAAGAGGGACTTCATGTGGGTGATGGACTTCTACTGAAGATTCTGAGTATGGATAATGGAAGACAAGCAAGTGGAATATTATTGGTTGCTGCTAAGAAGTGGGGGCCATTTGATGATAGGCAATCATAATACATTAAGTTTAGGAGGTGGGAGGATAAAAATTTAGCTAGAATTTTCACTGCTAATGAATCAGCTGTCAATCACGTTTATCATCAAAGGAATGTATAGTCTTTTTTTTCCCTCCCCTCTGAAGAGGGACTGTTTCTTTCTCATTCCAAACGTAGTTGCAGTTTGGCTTTGTGTGAACATTCTTCAGGAATTTTATGTGTAGCTCTCAGCAAGATCTTTTCTTATGTTCATAGTTGGTAGTTTGATAATTCCTTCCTTTGTATGACTATAAGTCAAATAAAGAAAGCTGCCAATTAAAATTTCAGTATGTCTTTGATAAAGAACATGTCACTTGTTAGTTTTAGAGACTAACAGATGAAATGTTCTAAGGTAATAATTATAATATTTTATTATATAAGTATAATATAAATACATAGCACAATATAATTACATAATCACTCATAGTAAATATATAATTTAAAAATAGAACTGTTGTAGATATAGTCTCAGAAATACATGTAATTAATTTAAAAATTCATACCAATATCATCAAAGAAAATGATTGTTCTACTGAGACTTTAAACATATGTAGAAAAATTACCTTAAACAATTTTCAGCTAAGAAAACTAAAATGAAGAAAAATGAAAAAAATTCTTATTTGTGATGAAGGGATGCAGTTTAATCTGTGATTAAAAGCATATTCATAGTATAACTTAATTATCTCTTTTTTCATTTTCTCACATTTTATTGGTGCATGAAATTTGTACAAAATGGTAGGATTTGTTGTTACCAATTCATACATGAACACAATATAAAACTATAACTACCCCCTGTCAGCATTCCTTTCTCCTCCCATCCTCCTGGTTCCTTTCCTGTGCTATTCACACTTAAATTTTTTTCTAAATTAAGAGTTATGTTGTTTTGCAATTACAAATGCATATAAAGTAACAATATGAAATGCATTTGATCCTAAACCATAGTTACTCCCAATCTCTCTCTCTCTTTCTCTCTCTCTCTCTCTATATATATATATATAATATATATATATAATGATAGTGAATTTTCAGAATTAAATGATTGTGTATATAAGAATACATAATAAATGATTGCTCAGGGGGGTAAGAGTATGCTACATTTAGGATTGTCTCCCTAGATCCCTCCCTATCTTCCCTCCTCCTCCCCCTTGTACGTTTCTATGGTTCCCCTAGATTATATGTTGCTATGCCCTTGGTGGGTCCAATACATGAGTTTGATGACCTTTCAAAGAAGCCTGGGTTTAGCTCCACCCTCCACAAACGAGTAAAAAATTTGACCCTCAACTTTCAGGTTTTGGCTAACTTTGGTCTGCATGATTTCTTCCATTGCCATCCATTTACCTTTAAAGGCTGCTAATTTTTTTTTCCTCATAGCTGAGTCCATTGTGTATATATACTAGAGCTTTGGATCCATTCATCCAGTGAGGGGCATCTGGATTGAATCGATAATTTATCTATTGTAAATTGAGCTGCTATGAGCATCGATTTTGCCGTGTCACTGTAATGTGTTGATTCTAACTTCTTTGGGAAAATACCCAAAAGTGGGATAGCTGGATCCTATAGTAGACCCATCTCTAATTTTTTTAAGGAGTCTCCATCCATATGCTTTCCAGACTGGCTGTATCAGTTTGCAGTTCCACCAACAGTACGCTAATGTTCCTATCATCCCACAACCCCTCCAGCATTTGTTACTGTTTGTATTCTTCATCTTTGCCAGTCTGACCAGTCTGACTGGAGTGAAGGTAAATCATAACGTAATTTTGATTTGCATTCCTCTGATTACTAGTGATTTAGATCATTTTCTCATGTATTCATTGGCTTGCTAAATTTCGTCTGTTGAGAAGTTTATATTTAGCTCTCTGACCCATTTATTGATTGGATTGTTAGTGTTTTTGAGGTCAATATTTTGAGTACTTTGTAAATTTTGAATGTTAATCTCCTGTCAAAGGAATCACAGGCCATGATAATCTCCCATTCTGTGGGTTCTCTCGATAGATTTTACCAATTCCTTGGCTGAGCAAAAGCTTTTTAATTTAATGGCATCCCACTCATTAATTCTTGACTTTAGTTCTTTCACTTTGGGAGTCTTGTTGAGGAAGTAAGTCATTGCAAATTCCTATATGCGGTAGTGTTTATCCTAATTTTTCTGCTAGCAGTTGTATGGTTGCTAGTTTAATTCTCAATTCCTTTATCCATTTCAATTTGATTTGTGTGCTACATGAGAGATAAGGATCTCATTTCAACTTGTACATGGCTGTCCAGTTTGTTCAGGACCATTTGTTAAATATGCTGTCTCTCCTCCATGTTATATTTTGACCCTTTTGTCAAAGATCATTTGTTTAAAGATCTGTGGGTTTGTCTCAAGTCTTCTATTCTACTCCATTGGTCTTCATTCCTATTTTGGTACAAGTATCATGCTGTTTTTAATACTAGAACTCTATAGTATAGTTTTAGCTCTCGAATGGCGAATCCACCTATTTTTTTTTTCTTGGTTAGTAATATTTTGGGTATTCTTGGCTTCTTGTTCCAAATGAACTTTAGAATTTTTTTTCTTTATTTGTAAGAATGACATTGGTATTTTGATGGGGATTGAATTGAATCTGTATAGCACTTTTGACAGAATGGCCATTTTAATTATATTAATTCTGTGTAACCAAGAGAATGGAACATCTTTCTATTTTTTCCAGTCTTCTTCAATATTTGTCTTTAATTTTTGATAATTTTCTTTGTAAAGGCTCTTTTTTTAAACCTCCCTCATTAGATTAATTCCCAAATATTTTATTCTTTTTGAGGATATTGTGAATAAGATTGATTTTCTGATTTCTTCTTTTGTCCTATTATTGTTAGCATATAGGAAAGCTATTAATTTATGGGTATGATTCTTATAGCCTGCTATTTATTAAATCTGTTTATAAGCAGTTTTCTGGTGGAGTTCTTTTGATCTTCCAGATATAGGATCATGTCATCAGCAAAAAGGGATAGTTTAATTTCCTCTCTTCCTATTTTTATCCCTTTTCCTTTCTTTTCTTTTCTTGCCTGATGGCTCCAGTCAGGATCTTGAGGACTATACTGAATAAAAGTAGAGAGAGCAGGCAGTCTTGCCTTGCTCCCAAGTTTAGAGGAAATGCTGTCAGCTTTTCTCTGTTTAGTATCATACCATCTGAGGGTTTGGCAGATATGGCTTTTACAAAGTTAAGATAAGTGCCTTTGATCCCTATCTTCTCTAGAGTTTTGAGACTAAATTGGTGGTGGATTTTCCACATCATTTGAGATGACGATATGGTTTATATCCTTAATTCTGTTTAAGTGATGAATCACATTTTTTGCTTTGCATATGTTGAACCAGCCTTGCATCCCTGGAATGAAGCCCACTTGATGGTGATGAATTATCTTTTTGATGTGTTTTTGAATGCAGTTTGATAGAACTTTAAAGGATTTTTGCATCAATGTTCATCAGGGACACTGGTCTATAATTTTCTTTTCTTGATGTGTCTTTGTTGGATGTTGGTATCAAAGTTACGGTTGCTCAATAAAAATTATTTGGGAGAGTGCCCTCCTTTTCAATTTCTTGGAAGAGCTTAATAATTAAAAGTGTTAGTTCCTCCTCATAGGTGTGGTATAACCCAGCAGGGAATCCCTCAGATCCTGGGCTTTTCTTCTTTAGAAGGTTATTAAAAGCTATGTGGATTTTAGTGCCTGTTATTGGGCTGTTTAGGCTTTCTTTATCATCCTTTATTAATATAGAGGAGTTGTATGTATCCAGAAATTTATCCATATCTTCCAGGTTATCTAATTTAAGAGAATATAGTTTTTTTCAAAATATGTTCTGATAATTAGTTTGATTTACGTAGGGCTAGTGGCAATCATTCCCTTTTTGTTGGAGTTTTGTTAATTTGTTTTGATTCTCTCCTCTTCTTTTAGTGAAATTAGCTAGGGGTTTAGAAATCTTATTTTTTTTTTAAGAACCAGCTATTTGTTTTGTTAATTCTTTTTACTATTTTTTCATTCTCAATTACATTGATTTCAGCTCTGATCTTGATTTTTTCCTGTCTTCGGCTGGCTTTGGGATTATCTTGTTCTTTCTTTGTCAGGATTTGAGATGGAGCATAAACCTATTTATTTGACATCTCTCTGGACTTTAATTTAGCCCTTAGTGCTATAAATTTTCCCCTTAAGAATGCTTTCATGCTGTCCCAAAGGTTTCAATATGTTGTGTCTTCATTCTCATTCTTTTCCAATAATTTTTTGATTTCTCCTATCATGTCTTCTTGGATCCATTCTTCATTCATTAGGGTATTATTCAATCTTCATGTAATGTGTATTCTATGTTATGATTTTTGCTGTTAATTGTTAGGATCATGATATCATGGTCTTATAGGATACATGGAACGATATCTACTTTTTTATATATGTGCTGAGATTTCCTTTGTGAACTAGACTGTGGTCTCTTTTGGAGAAGAATCCATGCATTATTGAGAAGAGGGTATACTCAGCCAATATGTAGTGGAATAATCCATAGATTTCTGTTAAGTCCATTTGATTTATGGAGTTGTTTAGACTGGAGATCTCTCTCTCTCTCTCTTTTTTTTTTTTTGCTTTATAGTATTTCTATTGGTGCTAGAGGAGTATTAAAGTCTCCCAGTATTATCACGGTGAGATCCACAAGTGGTTTTATGCAATGGAGTAATTTTTCCACATATTTGGGAGTGTTTGTGTTTGGAGAATATATATTTACTATGATGTCTTCCTGTGTTTTTTCCTTTACTAGAATGTAGTGGCCTTCTATATTTCTGCTGATTAATTTATGTTAGACATCTACTTTTGGGATATAAGAATTGCAACTTGCTTTTTGGGATGTATGCCTGGCCTGGTAAATCCTTTCACTCTCATTCATTGGATGTCATTTGTTGTAAGGTAAGTCCTGTAAGAAACATATTGTTGGATTTTTTTAAAATCCAATCTGTTATCCTGTGTCTTTGATTGTTGCATTGAGACCATTCACATTCAATTTTAGGATAATTATGTGGTTGTGGTTCATAGTCATCATGATTTATTAGTGAGTTCTGTACTTTCTTGGTTGTCTTTTAATAGTGTTCACTTTTATAGAATTTCTTCTGTTTGTGGGTTTTGAGGAATGTTTAGTTATTCTTATATCCAGAGATTACCTTTGAGTATTCTTTGTAATACATGTTTTCTGTGCATGAATGCTGCAAGTATGATCTTATTGTGAAATGTCCTTATTTTGTCATTGAATTGGAACATGAATTTTGCTGGGTATAGTATTCTCAGCTGTATGTTGTGGTCATTATGACATTGAAAGCTCTCCTTCCACTATCTTCTTGCTTCTAGAGTCTGTGCTGAAAAGTCAGATGTGATTCTTATTGGTTTGCCTCTGAATGTGATTTAATGTTTCTCTCTTGCTATTTTAGTATTCTTTTTTGATTTCCCTGTTATGCATTTTTAATATGATGTGTCTCGGTGAATTTCTTATTTGATTAGGCCTATTGGGAATTCTGTACACTTCCTGGATGAGCATTTCAGAGAATATTTTGATATGGTAATTGTTTTAAACTATTTCATTGAGAATGTTCTTTATATCTTTTGTTTGTGTTTTGATTTCTTCTTGTATCCCAATTACTCTTATATTGTTTCTTCTGATTTTTATCCCAGATGTTTTGAAAATTCTGCTCATGTTTTGTGAGTTTTTTTTTTCATTTTTGTCATTTGTCATTTGTGCACTCAAGCTTACTCAGCTTATCTTCTTTGTTGGAAGTTCTTTCTTTTAGAGCAGAGGTTATGTTTTCTATAGAGGTTAGTCTATTATTCAATTCTTCCCTCATGGTTCTTATGTGATTGACAGATTTCAGCTCTGTTATTTCCTTTTTCAGTAGGTATATTGCTTTGATAATAGAGCTTTTCATCTCTTGAGTTTTCTTACTTAGTCCTTTCATTGGTTCTTTTGTTAGTTCATTGTTCCTTCTAGTAATCAGATCATTGATAATTATTTCTAGGTTTTCATCTTACACACATTCTGTGTGTTCATTGGCTGGGGAGTCACGGACTTGAGATGAACCTTTTCTATTTTGAATCTGCATTTCAGTAATCTTCATCTGGATCTTGAGTAGAGTTTCCCTGTGGTGAAGGTAGGCAGTTCTGGAGGTACTTCCTATTTGCAGTTCAAAGTATCAGGTCACACACTCAGCCTTTGATGGCTGTTTTCTTCCAGAAAGCTGCTTGAGTCTGGACCTTTGTTTTTCTGTACCTTATTGATCTAGGTCCCAGAGCATTTGAAATATTTTCAGGGTGTGTTGCAGCCTGCTGGATTGTGAATGCACAGTAGCTGGGGTGCTTTGGTGGTCCTGGGATTTCATGTTCAGCAGAATGGAGCTTCTGCACACAGCAATAGGACATGGGATCTTTGGCAGCAGGTAAGGGCCCAATGTATCTGGACTTGGCAGAAATGGGTTGCATCTTGGCAGCTACGTGGGGGAAGGCTGAGCAGTTTGGGACTGGAGGATAACCACACCTGAAGGCCTTGTTTGTGAGACTAGGTTCCATAATTCAGAGCCTGTTGCATTTGGCTCTTCTGGGGGTTCCCAGGTGGGTGTGTTCTGTGTAGCTGTGGGCCCAGAGCTGAGCATTTCTCATCGTAATGAACAAAAAAAAATAAGACAATTGAACTAAGCATTTAACTGGATATTTAGAAATGAGCAGCATAAACTGAAGGTAAACATTACATAAGGGAAGATATAAATGAAATATAAAAGAAAAATATAGAATGAAAAGAACCCAAAAAGGTGAAGATTGATATAGTAGTAATTTAACCTTGAAAAATAGTAGATAGAAATACATAAAATAGTAAAATAAGAATTGTAAACAAGACATTACCATGGGAAATAGAAAGAAGTCATACAAGAGTTTATCCAACTGTGTGCAAAAGAATTTGAAATCCTGGATGGAACGGATAGAAAATTCCCATTGATAAAAAGTCTAAACAAAATTTTTTTTGTATTAGAAAAACAAAACTGTCAAGGAGCTAAACTTCTCAATCCTACAAAAATAAATAAAAATTTACAGAAGTTTGATGGTTGAAAAAAGCATAGATGATTTCTATTAACTTTAATATAGGATGCCTAGCCCATAGAGGAAAAAGGGAAAAACTATAAAGCAAAAATTGTTTGTTATTTCAAACTTAGTCTAATTCCAAAACAACAACTATAGACTACTCTCTAATGAATACTGATATAAGAGTAAAGAAAGTGCTAGTAATTAAATTTAGGGGAGGGGTAATTTATCTTTTAAACTTTTTATTTTTTCTACAGTCTTCCTTACATCTTATCTCTATTCCTCTGCTTAAATTGTGTCAGTCATGAACATTGATTCTATACTGCCACTATGCTAACCATTTGACAATATTAGGGAGGGGGTAATTTAAAGGAAGAATCTATGACCACTTTTTTTGCTTCAATAACGCAAAAGAACCTTAAATTTAGAAAATTTAATTTACCATAATAATACATTGTGAAAACATTATTTTCTTGTTATCTAGAAATGTATCTGATCAGTTGTAGCTGTGATTTTTGAGAGTGCGTAAATGACAGAAAAATGGATACTTCCTGGCATTATAAAAATGCATACATGTTAACATAAGTCCATAAACCAGAAATAGTTTTGCTCAAATAATTATTAATGGCAAAATAATAGAAAATATAAAATACGAATAGAAGGATGCAGAAAAATATAATTATTGAACATTATATCAGAAGTGCTAGTCAACACATTTAGGAAATAAAAATGGATTATAATGTTGATATAAAACAATTTCTAGTTGTTCTTAGTATGTGTATATACTCAGAAACTCCAAAAAAATACAGAACAATTATACAGCTACTACAATTCAGAAGAAAATTAAATTAGTTAATGATGAGAGAATATTTTCCAAATAAGTAACAGTTTTTGTGTATTAGATATATGATTGTGGCATTTTAACCCACATGCCCATTTTTATGTCAGTTCCACAATATCTTATTTATTTTAGTCTTTTTGTAAGTCAGGTGGTAAATTTTCTGGACTTTTTTCTTCTTAGAGATAGATATTGCTATTCAAAGTTCTGCATTTCCACATATAATTTGCCTTTGATCTATAGATCCATTTGGAAAGAATTAGCAACATAATTTTTGGCCTACTAATGCATGACTCCTTCATTTATTCACATCATTCTTGATTTAAAAAATCAATGATTTGTACATCTTAGCACACAAAATTTTCACAAGTTTCCTTTGTGTATCTTTTGTTAGATACTAACTTCTCATATTTTTGATACTATAAAAATTGTTCCTTTTAAATGTGTATTTTCTAATTTCTTATTGCCCATTTTTGGAAAGTGGTATCAAATTTTGCATATTATCTGTATATCCTTGACCATGGTAAATTCACTTATAATTTTAGTAGCTGTCTTCAGAATTTACTTTGTTTACAATTAGATGACCAACTAAAATATACTTTCTTACCTGTATACCTTTCATTAAAAAAAGTTGCCTCAATAAGAAGAAACAAACTGAGAATAATTGGATTGGAAGAAATCATCGAACAATAAACAGGGGGCATTAATAACATATTAAATGAAAATATAAAGGAAAACTTTCCTCATATCAGGATTGATCCAGATTACCAAATCCAAGATATCTATAGAACACCAAACAGACTTAACCAAATAAGAAAATCACCTAGACATATCATATATAAAATGATTAACAGAGAAGCTAAAGAAAGAATTCTAAAAGCAGAGCTAGGGAGAAGCCCCAAGTCACATTTAGAGGCAGACCAATCAGAATCACTATGGATTTTTCAGACCAGACAATGAAGGCCAGAAGAGCTTGGACAATACTTTTCAAGCCTTGAAAGAGAACAATTTTCAGACAAAAATAATATACTCTGCAAAACTCAGCTTTAAATGTGATGGAGAAGTTAAATACTTCAAGCTAGCAAGATACATGAAAACAAACCCGGCATTTCAGAATATTTTCAAGGACATTCTTCATTTGGAAGAACATGCTAATAATTCTCTAAACCCCTAAACAAGACAGTGTCTATAATCACAATACATACCAATAGAAACCCAAGATGTCACAAAACAAAGCAACAATCGCAAAGACTGGGACTAAGATTCCCATATCCATTTTAACTCTGAATATGAATGGTCTCAATGCTCCAATTAAAAGACAAGATTGGCTTATTGGATCAAAAAACAAAACCCAACAATATGTTGTCTACAAGAGACACACCTCACACTCAAAAATAGACACAGACTGAAGGTGAAAGGTTGGCAAAATGTCTACCAGGCCTGTGACCCAAAAAAGCAAGCTAGCGTGGCAATCCTAATACCTGATAAAGTTAATTTTGATCCAAAACTACTCTGAAAGTACAAAGATGGACCGTATATCATACTAAAAGGGATAATTCACCAAGAAGACTTAACAATAATTAAATTTTATGCCCCCAATCACAATTCCCCCAAATACATGGAAAAAATACTCAAGGACATTAAACCCCTCATTGATCTCAATAAAATAATACTGGGGGATTTCAATACACCATTATCAACATTGGACAGATCATCAAAACAAAAAATCAACAAAGATATCTCCAATTTGAATATCTCTATTAATCAATTGGGCTTAACAGACATCTACAGAATGTTCCATCCTAAATCAGCTGAATTTACCTTCTTCTTAGCAGCTCATGGATCCTTCTCAAAATAGACCACATCCTAGTCCACAGAGCTAACCTTAACAAATTCAAGAAAGTGGATATAGTCCCATGTATCCTGTCAGATCACAATGCCATGATCTTAGCAACCAACAACAAAAAAAGCAACAGAAGTTACTCTAATACTTGGAAATTTAATATTACTCTTTTAAATGAAGAATGGATAAAAGACCAAATGAGATCAGAAATAAAGAAATTCTTGGAAATGAATGAGAATGATGAAATGACATATCAAAACCTCTGGGATAGTAGGAAAGCATAATTAAGACATAAATTTATAGCACTGAGAGCATACATCAAAAATCTGGAAAGAGCCCAAATAAATAGTCCTATGCTCCAACTCAAACTCCTGCAAAAAGAGGAACAATCCAATACCAAAGCTAATAGAAGACAGGAAATAACTAAAATCAGAGCTGAAATCAATGAAATTGAGAACAAAAAATAATATAAAGTATCAATAAAACAAAGACTTGATTCTTTGAAAATAATTAATAAGATCAACAGACCCCTTACCAACCTCACCAAAAAGAAGATTAAATGAAGCAAATCAATAAAATCAAAGACAAAAGTGGAGATGTCACCACAGACTCAACCAAAATCCAGAAGATTATCAGAACCTATTTTAAAAATTTATACTCTGCCAAGTTTGATAATCTGGAAGATATGAATAGATACTTAGCCACATACAACACACCCAGTTTAACACCAGAAGACATTGAAAATCTAAACCAACCTATCTCAGGTTATAATATTGAAGCAATCAAAGGCCTTCCAAAAAAGAAAAGTCCTGGACCTGATAGTTTCAAGGAAGAATTCTACCAAATGCTTACAGAATAATTAACACTGATCCTCTATAAGCTTTTAGATGAAATTGAAAGGGTTGGAGCACTACCAAGCACTTTTTAGGAATCAAATATAACTCTCATACCAAAAATCTAACAAAGACTCATCAAGAAAAGAAAACTGTAGACCAATTTCCCTGATGAACATAGATGTGAGAATCTTTAATAAAATTTTAGCTAATCTGATCCAAATGTGCATTAAAAAGATAATACATCATGATCAAATGGGCTTCATTCCTGGAAAACAGGGCTGGTTCGACATTTGTAAACAATAAATGTAATTCACTACTTAAATAGAATTAAAAATAAAAATCATGTAATCATCTCGTTTGATGCAGAAAAGACCTTTGATAAAATTCAACATCCTTTTATGCTCAAAACCCTGGAGAGGATATGGATCAAGGCAAAATGTTTTAACTATTTAAGATCCATTTATGATAGAACGTTATGCTCAATGGCGAAAGACTGAAAGAATTTCCACTTAATTCAGGAACAAGACACGGCTGTCCACTTTCACCACTTTTATTCAATGTAATTCTTGAAACCCTTGCCAGAGCTATCAGACAAGAGAAGGAAATCAAAGGAATTCGAATAGGAAAAGAAGAAGTCAAATTGTCTCTATTTGCGGATGACATGATCCTCTACCTAAAAGACCCTATAAGCTCAACCAGAAGACTTCTGAAGCTTATAAACAACTTCAGCAAAGTGGTTGGTTATAAGATTAACACCAATAAATCATTAGCTTTCCTATACTCCAGCAACAAGGCCACTGAAGAAGAAATTAGGAAGTCTGTTTCACCATCTCCTCCAAAAAAAAAAATACTTGGGCATAAATCTCACAAAGGATATCAAGGACCTTTACATTGAAAATTATCGAACTTTAAAAAAAGAAATTATAGAAGATCTGAGTAGATGGAAAAACATTCCATGTTAATGGTTAGGTAGAGTGAATATCAACAAAATGGCATTTTACCCAAAGCCCTATACAGATTTAATGCAATCCCTATCAAGATACCAACATCATTCTTCATGGATATAGAAAAAGCAATGCTCAAACTAGTATGGACTAACAGAAGATCCAGAGTAGCCAAAACATTACTCAGCAAGAAGAAGGAGGCAGGTGATATCTCAGTTCCTGACCTGAAATTATACTACAAGCCTATAGTAACAAAAACAGCATGGTATTGTTACCAAAACAGAATGGAAGACCAATGGAATAGAATACAGGATTTTGAGATGAACCCTCATATCTTTAACTTACTGATATTTGATAAAGGGGGCAAAGGCATAGTTTGGAAGAATGATAGCCTGTTCAACAAATGGTGTTGGACAAATTGGACAGCCATATGTAGACAACTGAAATTGGATCCTTACCTTTCACCCTCCACAAAAATTAAATCAAAATAGTTCAAGGATCTGGATATTAAACCAGCAACTCTACAATTGCTTGAAAAAGAAGTAGGATCAACATTACATGACATAGGGGTAGGCACAGCCTTCCTTAACAGGACTCCCATGGTGCAAGCAGTAAAATCAAGAATAAATGCAGGGGATGCAATTAAACTACAAAAGCTTTTGAACAGCTAAAGATTTAGTCAAGAGACTCAAGAGAGAACCTACAGAATGTGAGAAAATTTTTGCCTGCTACTCCTCAGATAGAGGGCCAATATCCAGAATATAAAAAGAGCTCAAAAAATTAAAAACCAAAACCACAAATAACCCAATTAATAAATGGGATATGGAACTAAAAAGAAGCTTCTCAATGGAGGAAATCCAAAAAGCCCATAAACATATGAGAAAATACTCTACATCACTAGCAATAAGAGAAATGCAAATCAAAACTTCACTGAGATTTCACCTCCCTCCAGTCAGAGTGGCAAAAATGAAGAATACAAAAAATGACAGGTGCTGGAGGGGCTGTGGGAAAAGAGGAACACTGTCACATTGCTGGTGGGACTGCAAAGTGGTTCAGCCACTCTGGAAAGCAGTGTGGATACTTCTCAACAAATTAGGGCTGGAACCGCCTTTTGACCCAGCTATCCCACTCCTGGGTATCTTCCCAAAAGAGCTAGAATCGGCTGACTATAGAGATACAGCTTCATCAATGTTTATAGCAGCTCATTTACTATAGCTAAATTATGGAACCAACCCAGATGCCCCTTACTTGATGAATGGATCCAAAAACTGTGGTACATATATATAATGGAGTACTACTCGGCTATTAGAAAAAATGATATTATGGCACTTGCAGCCGAATGGATGGAGATGGAAAAAAATTTTTGCTAAGTGAGGTATCCCAAACTCAGAGACTCAAGGGCTGAATGTTTTCTCTCATTTGTGGATGCTAGAATATAAGCAGAATCAGTACATTAGATGGCTAACTTAACAATTACCTCATCATGTATGAATTCTTACATGATCATGGGGAACTGTGCTAAGATTCCTGGGGGACGTAGGGAGGGGAGAAGGGATGGGGGAAGGAAATAGGAAGGACATCAAAGTGACCAGAAGGAGGTAGTATGGGTGAATCTACTCCAAGGGGAACCTCTGATTTCCAGGAGAAGTCCGATCAACTTGGGTCTTGAGTAAAGTGAAACATGGAACCATGGGGAACCCAAAGGTGGGAAACCATGGTCTGGCACTAGTATTGGCTTGTTCTGTCATTACACTTTTGTTTTTGATTGTTTGATGATGAACTCCTCCTAGTTGTAAGACCTTGTTTATCGAATAAAAATAAAAATAAAAAAGTTGCCTCATTGTATGGTAAGTTTACCATCATGATGCTGAATATGAAAGATGATACAAAATATTTGACTTATAAAAAGGCACTTATGATTAAAAGTCATATTTTTTAGTCTTTGTACAAATATGTGGATTTTTTATTTCTACGTTGGTAAGAATCTTCATTATAAATGGGTGGGGGATTGTGCAAATATACTTCTGCATCTATTTATGATTTTTCTTCAGACATATGTTTATATGGTGATTTGCTTTTTTGCTTTGAATGGATTTGAGATATTGAGCCAAACTTGTGTTCCTGGGATAAATCCTGTTTGGTCTTTGAGTATTATGTTTCTTATATATTACTAAACTTTATTTATGAGTATTTCACTAAGAATTTCTGAGTCTGAGCCAGGTATGTTGGTGCATGTCTATAATCTCAGTGACTTAGCAGGCTGAGGCAGAAGCATTACAAGTTTGAGTCCAGTCTTAGCAATGTAAGGATACTTTTTCTCAAAACAAAATATGATCTAGGCATGTGGCTCAGTGGTATATGATTTAGTCTTTCTGGATTCAATCCCCGGTGCTGGGAAAAAAAAAAAATCTGAGTTATATTTCTGCAAGGTCTCCAGAAGTTTCTTCACTTGTAAAATTTTTAAATTAAGTTGTATTAGAGCAATAAAACTAATTTCAAAAAATAAGTTGAGCAACTTTTCCCCCATGCTTAATTTTTAAAGAGTCTGTACAGAATTAATATTATCTCTTTCTTAAATGTTTGATAGCATTTAACAATGAAGCCATGTGAGTCTGCAAGATTTAAACCATGAATTGAATTCTTTTGTAGATGGTATTAGGTAAGTTATCAAATTTTCAGTGAGCGAACTATGGAAGTTCATGTATTTAAAGTAATTTATTTTATCTAAGGCATAAAAATTTATTGGCATAAATACATTACTAGATTTTATTATTCACCTTTTAACATCTTTAATTTCTAAGAAATTTCCTCTCTTATTATTGATGTTGGTAATCAGGGCCTTACATGTTTATTTTTTCTCAATCTTGTTAGGGTTTTATATCATTGCTAATCTATTATGATCAAATAAATTTCATTTTCATTATCATTTTTCTGTTTTTCCTTAAAATTTTAGTGATTTCCACTAACTCATTTTTTTTTTAAAGAGCGAGCAAGGGAGAATGAGAGAGAAAAAGAATCAACTTTGATTTTCCTCTGGTTTTTGTTTCTCTTCACACTTAGTCATGTATGTGGTGCTGGGGTTTGAACCTGTGTCCACAGGTATGCCGGGCAAGCCTGATACCACTGAGCTCTGGCCCCACTCTTTTATCGCTTCATTTATTTGGCCTTTCAGCTTGAATTGGAGTTATTTTGCCTTTTTTTATAGCTAACTAAAGTGAATTTTAAATAGTTATAACTGTTATTTTTTCTTGTTGTTCTATAGAAACATTTAATGCAATATGTTTTTCTCTAAGCCTTATTTCCTTCTTATAATACTGTAATATGTATCATTATTATTTTTAATTTTTCATGTGACCATGTGTGAAAATGTGTATGTATGTGTGTTTAGAGCAGAGACACTCAAAAAGGTAAAGGAGAGAAATTGTTGAGTAATCCTTTTACTTTTTTCACTTGGTATTAGGAATTGAACCAGGGCCTTTCTACAACTAAACTACATTACTGCCCCTTTTTCTTTTTCATTTTGAGACAGGGTCTTACAGATTACCAATGCTGATCTTGAACTTGCAATCCTTCTATATGGGCCTCTGGAATCTCCGGGATTACATGTATGCAGCATCTGTGTAGCTGCCCCTCAGGTTCTGGAAAGCTGGATCTCCAGTCTTATGGACTACTGGAGGTATTACAGCATCCTTTTATATCCCACATATTCTCACTTTCCCTAACAAAGCTGCCATGCAGATACTGTTAATATGCATGCTATGAAGATACAGAAACATAGGCTTACATCAGTATAGTAGTTTACTCAAAGACTTAGAACTGGTGACTGGTACTTGTGGAAATCTAGTAGAAATCTTCAAGTTGTTTTTAATGAATTTACTGTGTTTTCAAAATTATTCTGGATTTTTTCTTTTTTAAAAAGATAGATGTGAGGTCTTATATAGGCAGTAGAATAATAATTGGGTAAAGTAGGTGAAGAAATTAGTTTATTAGCAAGTTTTAAAAAGGATCACAAGTAAAGATACCTAGGTAGTAAATGATATCAGTAGTATTCATTAAAATATCAAAATCTAGCCATATTGGACACATGAGTCTAAAGTGTATTAAGTGAATAAGGTTGGCTCTAAAGGGAGGTAATTTATCTAGTTCTAAAGGCTCATTCTTAAATTTTAAAATTTGAATTTTGAGAAATTTCTGTCAGAGTCTTTCCTCGATATTCTATTTGTATGACTTTTTATTGTTCTCTACTATTTCTTTTATGGGTAAAGCCTACTTTTATTTTTTGATATATTCTCTTGTAAATCAAGTTGAAAACTCTTTTGTGTATTCTCTGATGACTTTGTTTCCTTTTGATGTTCTAACTTCAGCAATTAAAGCTCTATGATCATCTATTTTCAGAAGATGAGCAAAAGAGAAAAAAAAATCTGTTTTCCTTAAATTATTTTTTGACTGGTTGTTTTGTTCATTTTATTTTTCCTTTTTTGTTGTGCTGGGAATCAAACCCAGGACAAGGCTTATGCTAAGCAAGGGTGATCTATATCACTAAGTTAACTCCTAAATTCTTCCTATATATCTTTCTTTTTGAATGAAGTAAAAGTAATTATGTAATCTCAGGCAGGAAGATCTAGATTTCAAGGGCAGCCTGAAAAACCTAGTGAGATCCTGTATCAAAATAAGACTAAAACAGTCTGCTGATGCAGCTTAGTGGTAAAGGACCCTGGGTCCAACTCTAGTATGAAAATAAATAAATAAATAAATAAATAAATAAATAAAATTAAAAATAATATAAATTAAATAATCATCCAGACATTTTAAAATGCTTGATTTCTTTGTTGTAAAAATTATACTTTTAGAGCTGATAACACTTTATGAAGACTAATTTTTCCTTATTCCAGTATCAAATCACATGCCATAATCCTAAAGCATTTGACATAGACTTCCATAATTTATATTATTTGTATAAAATAATTTCCACATAAAATTCAGATATTTGCCATTTGTTATACCAGTATTTCAAGCCATTTTATAACTTTTACTATAAAGTATAAATTTATAAGTTACTTATCATTTGCATTTTCCTATTGTTGGTGTTTCAGGAGTGTAGGATGTATTAATCACTCTTTAAAGTTGGAGATTATTTTGATGGATTCACAAAAAAAAAAAATGTCTGTCATTCTTGGTCTGGTATTTGTTCCATATCATGGTATTTGATCTTGAAGTCTCTATTCACATTCTTTGAAGTGTGGGGTCTGATCTAAGTCTGCAAAAATGACTAGCAAGACCTTTTGTCTGGGCAGTTTCCCTTTGTTCCCTGAGGCTGCTGGATCACAATTTGCATCTTCTTCCCTCTGCTATTCTTCTTTCTCCTATATTTTTTGGGGGGAGGGAATGGATTTCATATTCTATTTATAGTAGGATCATGAGGATGAATCTTATAGCCAGAAAGAAATCAGACTCATTCAATTTGAAGGAGCTAGGTTTGTCCTAGAGTTTTTCAAATATTATTGATTTTTTTAGCAAAGACATCCAAAATACAAGATCTCAATTCATCCAATGGCTCACCTTGATATTTGAAATTAGTGATTGTACCGGAGCTTGATCATGGTCTCCTTTACTGACTTCCTATAATGTAGAAACCTCGTATCACAATTGGAGGTTGGGGGTCATTTTAGTATCATCTTATATTTGGCCTCATGGATTCTGAAAAGGCTTCAAGTAGAGTTTGTACATGGAATTTTTGAGTGTTTTTATTTAATATATTTTATTTTTAGTTGACATGTAGCAATTGTATATATTTATGGGGTGCAGTGTGACATTTCAATATATGCATACAATGTGTAATCACAATTGGTACATCCATTATCTCAGACATTTAACATTTATCCATCTTAGCAACATTTAAAAAATCTCTACTAATTATTTTGAACTATTCTATTAATTATCCCCCATTGTTATCTTACCATGCTACAGAATTAGAAGCTGTTCCTCCTATCCTAATGCAGCCCTTACCAGTTAATAATCACCCCTATGTTTTCATGCTTCATTTTGAAGCACTCTCTAAGGATTTATGCATTTTAATATTTTCCTGTTTCTCTATCAGTCAGTGTTTGGGAAAGAGAGGATTTAAATGCTTGCCTTCAAGTTGTCATTTTTCCTAGAAGTATAATTTATCTTATTTAGATGTCTCATCACTAAACAAAAGCATTTATTATTGGTCTGTGCCACATTAACACAGTACAGTCCCAGGAGCTATTGAGGTTTATGGGACTATTTTATCTTACTATAAATTGTCCCAGAACACTGTGTATTTCCTTGCTTCAGGGCTGTCACTTTCTCAGTAATCATGTTCTCTCTAGATACCAGTCAGTCTTCTCTACTGTTTTCCTCATTCTAATACGTTGAGGGATTGTTTTTCTTAGGGTAAGTTTCACAAAGCCTCTTCCAGAATAAAGAGCATTTTTATTTTAACATAAACTTACTTCATCTATTTTTGGTGGATATATCTCATGATCTCATGATTTTTATCACATGATATTTTGACCAAGAACTAAGTCTTGGTAACCTATTTGGTGGAAATATTACTCTATAGTTTTAATTTAAAAAAAAGAGAGGGGGGACAGTGAAAGAGAGAGAGAGAGAGAGAGAATCAGTTTTACTTAGCTTTTCATGTGGCTTTCTTTGCTCTAACACTTCATTGTATACATGCTGCGAGGGTTCGAGCCCATGTCCTCAAACATACCAGGTAAGGGCTGTAACTGCTGAGCTACTGCTACAGCCCCTTCACCTGTGTTTTAAAATGAGAACTGAATAGATATTAAAAATAAATAGGTACTGAAAGTGAATTATACACAATGTAAGCATTACATAGGGGCAAAATATAGAAGAATCAAGAGACTGGGATGTGTGATATGTGTTTATTATTGTACAATAATAACTCAACTCCTTAATAAAAAATTGAAATAAAATAAAATGAATGGCCCCTTTCACATTCACACATACATACACACACACACACACACACACACACACAAGAAAGTGAATAATAGGGGCTGGAGCAGTGGCTTAGTGGTTGAAGTGCTTGTCTGGCATGCACAAGGACCCCAGCACCACATACACAATTAAGTGCCAGAGAATCAAAAGCCAAATATTAAATAAAATTGATAATGTCAAAATTAAATAAAATTGATACTGTCTCCCTCCTTCCCTTCTTCTTTCTTTAAAATAATTGAATTATATCAGTAAAGTCATAACAATAATGTCACAACAATCTAGATGAAAATAAGTAGCTTATAGTTTCACAAATTTAATCAAAATTTACGAATTTGGAAAATCATAATACAAAGGAATCTTATTTGAGAAATTCAAGCTCAACCTAATCATTGAGTCGAAGGTCTAAGAACTATTCCCAGAGTTAAATTCTTTAAATTTGTCTATTAGCATATGGCGAACAACTTTCTCCCTGAGTATCAGGCTTATGGAACCAAAACTGATGCCACATGGCTTATGAATTATTTTACACTGAGGATGGTTTCTGTCTTGTTATCATTTTGGAAGTCTTTGGTGTTCTGAAAATCCCATTCCTTCTTAAACATCAGTTGTCTTCAATATTTGAAGGGATTCTAAAACATATTTTATCTCAAACCTCACTATGAAAGTTTGTATCTGTATTTACAGGTGAAAAACTTCTCCACAGACATATCAAATTTAATTCATCAGCCTCTTAAAACCTGCTCTTCCTCATTTGTTCCTTATTGCTGACATGCACTATTCTCTAAAATATGAATAATAGTAATAATTATAATATACACCTCTGGGATGTCTAGGAAGATGTTTGCTTCTCTTTTGTTTCTCTGAATAAATATTCATTCCACTATTTTCCTTCAAGATCCTTATGTAAAATTTGTTTAAATGTACAAATAAGTTAACCAATACAGCATAGATTGTTCATTCCATATATTTTTATTTGTTTATTATATTTGTACATAATGGTGGGATTTGTTGTTACATATTTGTTTGTTCTCACAGTATAAATAATATAGTCTGGCCAATATCATTCCTTGGTTTTTCTCAATAGAGCATGTATTAAATAAATACTTTTCATTTTCACATGATAGATTAATGATCCATAAATAAGAAATACATTAATAACCTGTCTAACATTAAAAATTTAATTACCTGGGCTTGGAGAGGTGGCTCAGTGGTACAGCATTTCCCTGGCACATATAAAGACCTGGGTTTGATCTCTAGCACCACATATACAACTAAGTGGAGGGAAAACAAAAACCAGATGAAAAAATTAAAATAAACTCTGTTTCCCTCTCTAAAAAATAATGTATTCCTTTCTATATTTTCTCTTTTTGATGTAGTATTTATTGAAAAATCTCTGTTTATTACCTGTCTGCAGACTGACTCATTTATGAGATAGTTTTCTATCTTTCTGCTAAGGATTGAACCCACAGACGCTTAATCACTGAGCCACATCCCTAGCCTTTTTTCCATTTTATTTAAACAGGGTCTCACTAAGTTGCTTAGGGCCTAGCTCAGTTGCTGAGGCTGACTTTGAACTTGCCATCCTCCTGCCTCAGCCTCCCAAGCCACTGGAATGTGATGGGAGCAGCAGTGGCTTGGAAGCAGATCAAGCTGATTAAAATCCAATAGTGATTAGAAAGCCATGCTGGGCTCTGCAACAATTTTTTGGAGCCCACAGCTGATCAGTCACCTTTAAATCAACATAGCACCTCCCCACCTCCAGACAGCAGCAAGTTAAACCATGGGGAGTACCCCTGCAGTGGAATTTCCTAAGAATCCATCTAGAAAGATCTTGTAGAGGGATCACTACCAGTCCAAAATCTCCGAGTCTCCCAACACACATACGAGGGAAGACAGGTGGAGCAGCCCCTTCTGGGAAGTGCTTGCCCAACGCAGAGCTCCACACAGCTTTCATAGGAACCCAGGTGGAAGTGGAGCAAATGAGCATCATTTATGGCAGTAGGAAGTGAGAGCTCAGATTCCAGTAGCAAAGTAGTTTTGGTGCTTGGCCGAGCTAAAGGAAAGCATCAGGTTGAATTCTCCCACTGGCTTTGGCAGGAGGCATATTATAGCAGAAAACTGACTGTCTTCCCAGCAATGTAGGGGGTGTACCTGGATCTGGACTACAGTTAGCAGGAGGCATGTCTCAGCAGGAAATTACCTGAGTCCTGGCAAGCCTAAAGGGACTGTCCCCTGATTTTGGCCAAAGTCTGTGTGGGGCCCAACCTGGAAGGAAGCTGTCTGGATCTCCAGCAGTACAGATGGG
>PVKS010032675.1:0-22405 GCA_004027875.1 Aplodontia rufa | reverse complement strand
TTATGCTACCTCACTTGAAATTAAGGAGTGAATTTCGCTATCAGTATTTTTTTTTTTTTTTGGGAGAGAAAAAGGGAGAGATTTTATTTATTGTTTCATCTGGCCTTTGTTTCTCCTACACTTAATTGTGTATGTGGTGCTGAGGTTTGAATCCGGGTCCTTGTGCATGCCAGGCAAGCACTCCAACCTCTGAGCCATTGCTCCAGCCCCTGCTATTAGTGTTTTTTTCCCCCTGCTATTAGTGTTAAACATTATTTTAACAACGTCATAGGTTAGACAACTACAACTGCGTTAACGTCTCTGAGAAGCTTCTTCAGTAATTTTTATAATTTCCACTAGAGGGCAGTCTATCACCTGGCAATATAAATTCTGTTGCTTTCTGTTTGTTCTTAAAAGTACAAAATTTCAAATTTTCTACAGAAGTATGTGGTGGAAGAAACTTAGAAAGCAGAGTGGTTTTTGAATTAGAAACATAAGAGTCATCTTTATAGTAGTAAAGCATATATCACTATTACTAGACTATTATTAAATTGGTTCAATAGATTATATTCACAGAATTTCATTAAGATATCCCGTGAGATTTTACCTAGTATAGGAAAGGTTAATGACCTTGTTCTTTATTTGTTCCCTTTAAGTTAATAATACATTAAGCCAATTTTAGGTTACTAGTACTTCATTAAGCATTTAATCAATTTTGGGTTACTAGTACTTCAAATACCTTGATTCATTTAATTCATTGAGGATTTAGGATATACCCAGGGAGTAATGAAATATTGAGATGACCAATTGTTCATAAAGAGATACTCTGATAATTTTAAGGCAATATAGGTCTAAGAATTTTTCTTAAAAGTAACCTGGAGGAGGCTGAAGAGGTGGTCAGCAGTATAATGCTTGCCTGGCATGTGTAAGGGCCCAGGTTTGATTCCCAGCACTACATACACAGCTAAGTGGAGGGAAGTAAACACCAGATGAAAAAATAAAAATTAAATCTTCAAAAAAAAAGTAACGTTGAGACTTTTATTTGTTAGCACTTAAATTTTAAAAATAACAAGGTATTGAATTAAGAGTCTTTAGAAGGAGCAATTTTGAGGTAACATTGTGCTTGTGAGGAAGGGAGAGTCTTATTTTAGAGGGATTCAGTATAGTTATTTGGACAGTCCAGCATGATCTTGAGTACAGAGCAATTGATCAGTTGGCCAGTGAGTTATCTGGGTGTAGGTAATGGTTCTGGCTACTGTAGGTTGAATAAAGCCTTTTAGGCAGCCTTCACACTAACTGAAACAATCTGACTTGACTTCAGATTTGTCACACTGGAAGTGAATGGCACCCTGCAGAAGAGGCCAGGACAGGAAAGAAGTTACACAGGAGGGGGGCTAAGCACAATTTTTAGGTCTGGAGAGGTAATAAGTTAAATCTAGGGGATTGTTGGTAAAGTGAGGGTCCAGGGGGTCTTGTAACTAAAGGTAGGCAAGAGCAGACAGAATAGTGGAATTCTGGGTAAGCAAGTTGTGTTGAAGACCTGAGAAGTCTTCAAAGGCTGCAGAGAGGAACAAATGAACACTGAAGGTAAGAGTGAATTATTTTTAATAGAACTTATCCCTCATTGTGTACTGTGTGTCAGATACACAGGTGACTATTCTAAGAGCTTTAATGCATTATTGGGTTTTCTCTTTATAATAATTGTGAAAGGTAGTTTCTAATCTCTTTTTACAGACAAGGTGACTGAAGCTCAAGGAGTTTCAATAACTTTCCTGGGGTCATGGCCACTTTCAAATGACTGAGATTTGAACCCAGGGCTTTTGAAACTGCTTCCTGAGGCAGGAGGTATTTCTTCTTTGCCCCAGTTTTATGCTGCCTGCAGTGTAGGAATGGCCATAGGCTTCCATCCAGTGTGAAATTAACCCCACAGGTAAACCCCAATTACAACAAAAGCAGAGGGTTTTTAACTTCCTGGGATGTGGAAGTGGGGTTATTTTTGTTAAAAATGTGAAGTTTCTTAACCTTTGCCTACAAATCACAATGAAGACCTGTGTTCTCCATGTGGCACTGATTAGATGGAGAATCTCTCTCCTGTGCTTCTCACTACTTTGCTGTTTTCTCCCCTCTTCTAAAATCCACTAATTATCTTTCTCGGTGTTCTCTCTGTTGGCATGGTTTTTCATAAATGATACTCCTGGAGGTGCCCTCTCAAGGACTTTCCAGAGTCTTAATAGGAAGAGTAGTGGGCGAACCTAAAAGGAAGTTTAGGGATCACTAATTTGATCTGTCAGTGTACTTTTGTCACTTTATTTTTACACCTGCAGGCAGCAGTGCTTCTGAGACCTTTTAGTCCTTTAAAGATAGCTTTGATCCTAGATCTCTTTCTGCTTAGGATATGTTTTTGAAGGGATGAGGACAGAATGTCAGCTTTCTTCTCCCAAAGGCACCCATTGCTGAATTTCCCCTGTAATCTAGGACTTTCATCATTTCTTCCATGTTGATGGTAGCACTAGACCTGGGGAATAGCATTTATCTTTTGTTTTTTGACCCAAGTGACTGGTTAATGGTGAAAGATCCATGAGCTGAGAATGCCTTTAATAAGGTGCTCTCTTTTGTGGTTTAGCCAAGGTCTATCTCTGGTCAACACAAAAAGTGTTTCCCAAGTTCCTTCACTTTTTTCTCTTGAAGTTGCCTGAAGGTGATGCTTAGGAAAAGTACATCCACATGCTGAACAAGGGCAAGCAAATGGAAAGTTCTTCTCTTTAAATAGCTTTTAATCTCTTAGATAAAACTTTGATTTATTTTGACAAAATAATACAGAATTCTTAACCCACCAGTATGATGTGCCCTGGATCCTCATGTGCCAGAAGTCCTTTCTCCGCAGAGAACGCACAGCAGAGTTCTGAAAGGCCAGAGTGCCTGCTTTCTTCCAGGAGGCTTTGGGATTAAATTTACTTTTCTCGGTTTTAGTCCATCAATGCTCAAAGTCTCTCTCTTCTTTCTCTCTCTTTCCAACTTGCTATTTCATAGGGAAAGAAGCCGTTTGTTTGGAATTCCCTAAGTTCCATACAAGCAAACCTGTAAACCCATTTCCATCTGCACCCAGTATTTTCCAAATAGCTTTCCAATTGGTCTTCCTACTGGTTGCTACTCCTGTGTCTCTTAAATCCTGCAGCAAAAGTCATATTAACTGATATAAATCTGATCAGGTTACTCCTTTATTTAGAATCTGTTTATTGCTTCTCATTGCTGTTAGGACAGAACCTCAACTCTTTAGCATAGCCTATGAATCCCTAAGGATCGCCGGCCTCAGCGTCTTTGGCTGAGGCCAGTGTGGCTCTTCTTCATAGTCCAGATGTGGACTCTCAGTCTCCTCAAATCCACCAAGGGCCTTCCTGCATACTTCCTTTGAAATGCATTCTTTCCTTTTTAGTTAACCATTGTCCTCCACATCTCTGCTTGTGTTGCACTTTCTGGGAAATTCCCAATGTAATCATATTTATTTTAATGATCAAGTTAACTGAATTACTTTCTACAATGTTTTTTTTTTTAAAAGAGAGAGAAGAACAGTGAGAGAGAGAAAGAGAGAGAGAGAGAGAATCAACTTTGTTTAGTTTTTTATGTGGCCTTCGTTACTCCGAGACTTTGTTGTGTACGTGGTGCTGGGGTTTGAACTCGTGTACTCGCACATACAAGGCAAGTGCCGTAAACGCCCAGCCACCGCTCCAGCCCCTTTCTCCGTGTTTTTATTGCCAGCAACTTCAGTTCTCTCTCTTGAGGACTCTCTTTTCACTTTGTTTTGTCTAAGAGCCTGGGGAGTCCAAAAGGTGGTTAGTTCTTTGTGCCAGGTGGAGAGTGAACTGGCACTCTGGTAAGTACAATAAAGCTGTTGCTGATAAAGACTGCTGCTGTTGAAGAATGATCTGGCACAGCCCAAATGGACAAATTATCCATTTTATTTGTGACGACATGCCTAAGCCACAGAACACATATTTTACGTTCATATATGCACAGCTTTGCCTCTATATGCTTAGAGTAACTGTTTCCAAAGATCATCTGTGTCATTGTAGTTTCAGGCTGGGCTAGAGTCACTCTTTCTCTTGACCTCTTAGACTGGGTTGAGCCTGAGTCGCTGATCCGGGAAGCCCCTGCCCCTTGAGGACTCCTTTTGTGCTATTTGTATCTTTTCTTATCAGACGACTTTGGTCCGGGCCATATCAAGTTTATATTCATGGAGTTGCCTGTCCTTAAATTCCAAGGAACACTCCCAAATACAGAGTACTTACTCATTTTGTAGTCTGTCCTTAAGGAAGGCAACTTAAGTGACATTTTACAAAATATGGGAAATGAGTTTTTAGGAGATTTTTGCTTCTCCTTGAACTGAGAAGCAACTCAGGGATTCTCTGTTAAAATAATGCAGTGTTTACCTTTTGGGTACTCTGCTTAAACAGCCACCACCCTCATACTCATTTATTGGTCTGTTATCTTTGTGATTATTTGTTTATAATTATAGTCTTATTCCCTACTATAGCATAAGCTCTGAGAGGGTAGGAACTATATCTTGTCCACTACAGTATCTTCAGTGTCTCCTTGAAAATGTCTTTTAGTGTCTTGTGTACAGTTCACATACCATGCATATTTGATGAGTTAAGTTTTCCAAAGTAGAATTTCAGTAGTGACTACTACTTCTAAGAAGTCAGAAGCTATTCAGAAATGCAAAGACATTAACCATATTTCCTATTGTGGAAGTAATTAAAAATCATTGGGAATAGAATGAAAATCAAAGAAAAAAATCCATGAAACTGGGAAATGGCTCAGTTCCAAGTTATACACTGGTATTTAAAGAATGTGATAAAATATGTATCAAATGAATGAGGATGCCAAAAGCTGATAAATAATTCTTTAGATTATAAACAGTGAAATTTCACTGAAAGTAAAAGAGGGTTCTGGTTGCCTCATCCTATCAGTTTTAAGAGTTGAGCAGGCCATGGGAAAAACTGGAAAATCCTCAGTGCAGGTATTCTGACATATTTGTCCAAATTCACACCTATTATCTCTCTATCATCTACCTATTTATATATCTATCTAGAAAGAGATGTGAGGCTAAGGGGATATTACCTTTTTATACTTCAAGCCTTCAGTCAACTGAAGAAGAAAGAAAACATAATAATGAACTTTGTAGAATTTGACCAGAGTCAAATGATAAAAATGAAAGTGTAATGAATTAGCAAACCAAAGTTGGCTGAGCAGTTCCATTCTGAACATGCTGAGGAAGCACACAGTTCAGACTGAAGATTATTTCGAGAAACAAAAGTTGTGGAAATAAGTATTTATATTCATTTAAAGAAGTTTAAGGGAGAATATAGGATTTTAAAAAACTGTAATTAAGGAAAGGTGGCGAGAATTGCGGGTGTGAGGCTCTAGAGTGGTTGGTAGCCGTGCGATACCTTTGAAGGAAGTTGGTCTGCGTATGATCGTATGATAGTGAGGCCCAAGCCAACACACACATGAATACTCTTAAGATAACTAGTTCTGGTGGTTTTCACATGTGTGGTTTTCGTTATGCCTATGCCCAGTTGCTTTTTATACATTTTGTAGAGTTATATGAGGTATTCCAGTGTCCTTCCAATAATTTATTTTTTTGAGAGAGACATACTGAATCAATATTTAATTTATTTATTCATCTGGGTTTTGTTTTTCTGACACTTATTTGTGTATGTGATGCTGAGGTTCAAACCTCGGTAGATCCACACGCATGCCAGGCAAGCATTCTACCATGGGGCCACCTCTCTAGCCCCCAATAAATTCCTTTAATCTAGTTCAAGTTAGGTTTCTGCCATAGGCTTGCAATTTAGGAATTATAGGCTGAGAAGATCCAACATATGTGTTATGATGTGCCAGATAAAGAGAAGAACAAATGGACATCAAAATTTCAGATATACAATGGCGGTAGAAACCTTCTGAGATTAAAGAAATTAATATTCTATAGATCAAAAAGAAAGAGAGTTCTGGAAAAGCCGAAACAGGATAATCAATACCAAGTAAGCATAGAACAGAAACTTTAGTTGTACTTCTAGATTAAAGAAAGAATCCTATAGGCATCCAGGCAGAAAAAAACAAGTCACCCAAACAGGGTGATAGACTGGCTTGTACACCATGGTCATAGCTAAAGCCAGAAGACAGGGTCTCTGGAGCTTTTGTGGGGTGTATGTGGGCAGGGACTAGTGTGACCCATAGATCTGATACCTAGTCAAGCTGTTACTTTTTTGCATAGATGTAACAAATAATATTTTCAAGTATTCAAAGACTTATCCCTGAAAAATTGCCTCATCAATAAAATGAATCATCTAAGTGATAAAGAAAACTTGGGAATTTGAAGAGTAGAGGTACAAAAGGATTGGCAGGGCATATAGGGCATATTTAAATATAGACTAAGTCTAATGCAAAAATTACTGTGAATAAAACATAAAGGCTCTAAATTTAATGATGAATAAAGGATTGATGTAACAGAATATAAAATGGGGGAAAATAGAACTCCTCATTTATCTTAGTTCAGAGAAAGTCAGTGGATGTAGTTGAAGTTGGTGGGTTTGCTGCTTTGAGGAGGTATTTTGGTACTGCCACATACCAGGCTGTGCAAACTCAGGTAAGCTTAAATCTCATATGTAGGTACAGAACTTTCATACGTATCATAGAACTGGTATCTGCATTTCTACTACTGTTGTGGTAAGGGTTAAATGCAGCACTGTGTGGGAGATGCTGAGAACTGACCCTGAGTAACCAATAACAATTACCCATTACTTACTATTATTATCTTAAGGAGAAAACTAACTCTAAACCCAGTGACCATAAAGGAAAAGATTAATAATTTGCCTTTATAGAAACGAAAAGCAGCATGGCAAAATAACCATGATAGGAATCAATGAGCAAGTACCCAAATGTGGAAAAATAGTTGCAGCGCATTTGACAGAGCAGGAGTGAGATCATTAACATCCAGAGACCACTACTAAGTCAACAAGAAAAAGATGAGCAACAATCAATATGAACAGATATTTTACAGAAAAATAAAATAATAAAACTTGGGATACTTAGTTTCACCACAATGACAGAGGCAGAAATGAAAATGAGATGCTATTTTTCATTTATCAATTTGACAAAGAGGAAAAAACTTGAAAATAGCTATTGATAGAAAGGATGTGGTGAAATAGATACTCATATCCTGCCTTGAACGTAATGCACTTACCAACATTGTAAATCCTCACATCTTTTATCTCTGCAATGCTACTGCTAAGAATAAATTCTACAATTATACTCAACTTAGTGAACAAAGATATAGGTAAAAGAATATTGTTTATAATATTATTTATAGTAGAAACAAATTGGAAACAATTTACTTGGTTATTAATATGAACTTGTTTAGAGTGCTTTATACCATGGAATACTATACAGCCATGAAAACAAAGGATCTATGAATATATACAGTTGCCCTCCATTTCTCTGGGTTCAACTAAGTACAGATGAAAACTATTCAAGAAAAATACGTCTATACTGGACTTGCATACACTCTTTTCTTCTTTATCATCATTCCCTAAATAACACAGTGTAACAGCCATTTGCATAGCATTTATATCACATTGAGTATAAATAATCTAGAGATTATTTTAAAGTATACAGGATGGTATGTATAGGTTGTATATAAATACTGGACCATTTCCTCTAAGGACCTTGAACCTTCACATATTTTTGTTATGAGGGCGGGGATTCGGGAACCAATCCTTTGTGTATACTGAGTGACAACTGTGTGCTGATAATAGTAAAATGACCGGGCTGTAACACGAGATGAGAATAGGTATAGTATGAATTTGTTTACTAAAAACAACACACATTTTATACATGCACAGAAAAGTTCTTGAATATTGTTCCAGGATCACTGACAGTAGTGATTTCTGAAGTGGGGAAAAGAATGGAGATGCTGTGGATTTTTATTTTCATTTGGTATGTACTGAGCTCTTTCAGCTTTTATTCTAGTAATTATCTTCTAATTGTATAGTAATTTAAAACAAAAAGCTATTTCAATTGGTGTTGACTTTTGATTTTGAAAATGGAATTTAATATTTTGGGAACAAAATTATTTTGGGTAAATAGAAAAATAACTTCTTATGATTTGGATGAAAGGTGTCCTCCCGTCAAAACTGGTGTGAGACAATCCAGGAAGGCCGAGGCAAAATGATTGGGTTATGAGAGACATAACTCAAGCAACGATTAACTCAAGATAGGGATTAAGTGGCAACTGTGGGCTGGTGGGTGTGACTGGAGGAGGGGATCGTTGGGGCGTGCCTTTGGAGTATATTTTGTATTTGGTGTGGAGTCTCTCTTGGTTCACTGGAGCCATGCCTTCCAGCCTGATGTTCAGCCTCACCTTGAGCCCCTAGGAATGGAGCTGGCCTTCTGTGGACTAAGACCTCAGAAACCATGGGTCCTCAAAGTTTTCCTACTAAAATTGTTCTTGTCAGGTCCTTGGGTCACAGCAGTAAAAAATCTGACTAAAACAAGTTAGTTCAGCTCACATTTATTCAACAAAAATTAGACGAGAACCTACTTTGCATGACGTGCTGAACTGAGAGCTCTTGACACTTAGGGAGCAGATCATGCTGGGTAAATGTGATGAATAAAGGTCCAGACATTTCTCCTAGAGTTTGGATTTTCCTAATTAAATCCAGATGAAATGAGATGTCAGCGAGCAGTGAATGGATTCGCACTACATGATCGCTGTTGTGATACCAACCGAGAAACTATCTCCAAGGGCTGTAAACAGTGCCGTTGCTAAGGTTTGTGAATTTGGCTCTGCTGATTTATGTCGGCTTTGTGCTTTGGTTATCATAACAGTGACTGCTGCTGAAGGTGTTGGGAATGTGTGAGGTGTGTTAATGACAGTGTGCAAAAGCTGGCTTTGATAAAATGCCATATGTACCAGCAATGTTTAGGTTTTATGTCACTTGTGTGTATTGCTACAAAGGCAATGATTTTATGAAGAAGATTATACGTACATTGAATCAAGGAGGCCCCAGAACTTTCTAGTTTAATCTTATGATTTATACACATTTATTTAGGAATTGTGACTTTTTCATTTATCATTTTTTATTGGTGGGGTTTGTTTCATATTTATACATGCACAATATAATTTGACCAATATCTCCCCCCAAAACTTCTCTACCCCGCTCCTGTCCCCTGGCCTCTTGCTTCTGCTGATCACCCTTTGAAATTGATTGTGTGGGAATTATTTAGCATCTGAGGGGTGCAAAAATTATTTTCCCTTCCCCTCTTAACACCTTTTCCCTACCGCCCTTCCTCTGCTCTCCACTTCTGCTTTCTCTACTTTACTAGACTTCCTTGAGTTCTTGTATTTGAATGGTTCTTTATGAAATCTTATCCTTCCTTCCTGCTATCGTTTGTTTTACTCCACCCTCCACAAATGAGAGGAACTTTCTGAGTTTGGCCAGTTTTGATCAACATGGTCATTTCCATCCATTTCCCAGCAAACGCAATAATATCATTCTTTCTAATAGCTGAGTAGAGCTCCATTGTATGCATATTCCACAATATCTTAATCTACTCATCTAGTGACGGGAATCTGGGTTGATTGCATAATTTAGCTATTATGAATTGTGCTGCTACAAACATGGATGTGAGAGTGTCACTGTAGTATGCCAATTTTAAGTCCTTTGGGACCAGGAGTGGGATAGCTGGGTCTTATGGTGGTTCTATCCCTAGTTCTTTGAGGAATATCCCTGTTGCTTTCCAGTGTGGTAGAACTAGTCTCCAGTCCCACCAACAATGTTCTAGTGTTCCTTTCTCCCCACAACCTCTCCAGCATTTACTATTGTTTGTGATCTTGATCTTTGCCATTTTAACTGCAGTGAGATGAAATTTTAATGTAGTTTTGGTTTGCATTTCCCTTGTTGCTAGAGATGTTGAACATTTTTTCATATATTGGCCAAATGTGTTTCTTGTGTTTATAAATTTCTGTTTAGCTTTTTAGCCTATTTGGTGATTGGATTTTTTTTTTTTGGTGTTAAGTTTTTTGAGTTCTTTGTATATTCTGAATATTAGTCCCCTATCAGGGAGGTAACTGGCTAAAATTTTCTTCCATTCTGTAGGATCTCTCTTTATAGTCTTAATCATTTTCTTAGCTGTGTACAAGCTTTTGAGTTTAATGGCATTCCACTTAAGATTCTTGGATTTATTTCTTGTGCTTTTGGGGGGTCTTGTTAAAGAAGTTGGTGCCAGCTCCTATATGATGGAGTTGTTAACCCTATGTTTTCTTCTAGCAGTTGTAAGGTTTCTGGCCTAATTCCTAAGTCTTTGATCCATTTCGATTTGAGTTTTGTGCAGGGTGGTAGATAAGGATCTAATTTCATTTTTCTACATAAAGCTGTCCAGTTTTCCCAGCACCATTTGTTGAAAAGGCTGTCCTTTCTCCAAGGTATATTTTTGCTTCCTTTGTCAAATATCAGAAGGTTTGTGGCTGTATCTCTGTGTCTTCTATTCCATGTCTAATTTAGTACCAATACCATGTGTTCTTTTTTTTTTTTTTTTAAGAGAGAGAGAGAGGGAGAAAGAGAATCAGTTTTTATTTAGTTTTCATGTGGCCTTTGTTGCTCCAACACTTCATTGTGTACACGGCACTGGGGCTCAGTCTGTGCCAGGTAAGTGCGGTGAGCGCTGGGCCAGCGCTGCAGCCCCCCGTGTGTTCTGTCCCTGCAGTTGTGTGTCACGATTTCAGATCGGGTATCGCGGTGCTTCCTGCTTTGCCTTTTCTTGCTCATATTGCTCTGGCTATTCTGGGTTCTCTTTCCAAATGATTTTAAGAATTGTTGTTTCTAATTCTGTGAAGAGTGACTTGGTATTTTGTTGGGGATTGCATTAAACTGAATAGTGCTTTGGTAGTATGGCCATTTTAACAATATTAATTCTGCATATCCAAGAACATGGGATGCCTTTCCATCTTCTAAAGGCTGCTTTGATTTCTTTTTTCAGTGTTCTATAGTTTTTGTTGTATAGCTCTTTTACCTCTTTGGTTATATTAATCCCGAAGTTTTTTGTTTTTTTCTCGAGATTATTTTGAATGGAATTGGTTTCCTTTTATCTTCCTTGGCGATTCACTGCTGGAGTATAATAGGAAAGCTGTTGATTTATGGGTGTTGTTGTTGTATCCTACAACTTTAGTAAAGTTGTTTATAAGAGTCTTCTGGAGGAGTTTTTTGGGAGGGTCTTCTAGATACCGGGTAATATTGTCAGCAAACAGAGAGAGTTTGACTTCTTCTTTTTTTTTTGTACCCCTTTGATTTTCTTTTCTTGCCTGATTGCTGTAATATTTTGAGGACAGTATTAAACAGGAGTGGTGAGAGTAGGCAGCCTTGTCTTGTTCCCAGATGTAGTGGAAATGCTGTCAGTTTTTCTCCGTTGAATATGATGTTGGCTATAGATTTGTTGTAAATGGCCTTTACAATGTTAAGGCAAGATCCTGTGATGCATAGCTTTTTCAGTGTTTTTAACATTCATGAATGGGTGCTGGATTTTATCAAAGGCCTTCTCTGCATCTATTGAGATAATCATGTGATTTTTGTCCTTAATTCTGTTTAAGTGTTGAATTCCATTTATTGATTAGCATATGTTGAACCAACTTGCATCCCTGGAATGAAACCTACTTGACCATGGTATGTTAATCTTTTTGATGTGTTTTTGAATGCCGCTTGCTAAAATTTTATTAAGGATTTTTGCATCTATGTTCATCAGGGATATTGATTTGTAGTTTTCTTTCCTTAATGCATCTTTGCTGGGTTTTGGTATCAAGGTTATGGTTGCTTCATAAAAAGTATTTGGGAGAGTTCCCTCCCTTTCAGAAATTGTGACTTTTTCTATTAGAGAATCTGTGACTCTTCGAAATCTTGTGATTTCATTGAAACTCAAGAAATTGCTTATGTACAACTTTGTCAGTGAGAAACACCAGGGGAACACAGAATACTGCGTTCAGTAGAACCCGGCCATGTAGGAACAAAAGGGGTACAGGTTTCCACCCAGTTTCTCAGTTCACTGAATATTATGAACCACATCTGCTTTCATCTGGTGTAAGCTTCCACTCTGATTTCAGATAACCTTCCTTCCACCACTTCCCAACTATCTCATAGGACCACAAAAGCAAGCTTCAGATCCTTTTCATGGTAAGGTTCTCTATTTATGTTTTCCTAACCATTTAATTTCATAACCTTCTTAATATTTAATGTGTGAAACTGTGCTACTGGTTTTATTAGATTGATATCTTGTGTGTAGTGTGTATGTGTGTGTATGTGTGTGTGTGTGTGTGTGAGTGTGAGACTGACAATTTGTGTCCCTAACAACATTTCCCCATAAGTTTTATGCTTTCTTTTATGTGACTTTTGCATATTTGTAATGATTTTTAGGAATCAAGTCTTTGCTTATGGGAAAACTATTGTATTTACTTGAAAAAATTATGTTGGTTATTTTTCCTTTTAACTTTATGTAGTCCATCTAATTAGCAAAATCCTATTGCACAAACACAAACCAGTCCCTTACTGGTAGTTGGTTGGGCCTTCCAAGTTCATGTGTACTTGGGTGCATTGGGTGATTTTTCTAAATTACAGTTTTGTGAAGGGCTGCATCTTGGGCCACGATCTCAAATTTTCCATGGTGAAATACTTCTCTGGACTATTATGACTTATGATTCATTATATTGCTTATCATTTTCCTGCTACTAATGAAGAAAACCTTGCACCAAATTTGTGGTATGAAGTACACAGGTGCAAATAGCATGTGATTGAAAACCAATTCGTTTATTATTTGGAAATGAACTATTTGAGAAAAAAGTTATCTTTCTTCAAGAGGATTTTTTTTTGCCTCTGTCTGAGATGATTTAGGTTAAATAAAATCTTTTATGTTAAATGTTGAAATCCTTTTTGAGGTTTTGACATGATATGTATGGATCAAAGGGTCTATAATTGTGTTTTTCACTGTTCCTTATTCCACTTTACTTAATAGTTACACTGTGAATTATTTCTGTAAAAATATGGTAGATAGGAATGTATATTTCCTTTAAGGTTTTCTTCATAGAAATATAGACTTATCTTGATTTTGGCACATATAAGTTTTTTTTTTTAAGTTGAAATTTAAAATTCTTTTCTTTAAAGAGAGAGAGACAGTGTGTGTGAGAGAGAGACAGAAATAATCAGTTTTTGTTTAGTTTTCCATGAGACTTTCGTTGCTTTGGCACTTAGCTGTGTTTGTGGTGCTGGGGTTTGAACCCATGTACTTGTGCATGATAGGCAGGCATCGTAGCTGCTAAGCCACCACTCCAGCCCGAAATTTAAGATTTCTTATACTTTTTTTTTTTAAAATACAGTGTCTTAGCAAATAATATATTTAGCAAACATTACAGTGGTAACCTTAAAATCTGTTCAACTCTTCTTTATTCATTCAGTCTTAATAGAAGAAATATTTGCCTAGTGTCTATGTTGTACCATTTTAGCCATGAAGAATATAATGATGAGAAAAAATACAGATCTTCCTTTCAGAATCTCTTGGGGGAGATAGACTTTCATTTAATTAGTAACCAAAATATCTAATTATAAGCTGTGATAAGTACTATGAAGAAAAGTACAAGTTCCTTTGAATGTGAAAAACAGGGGGACTCAATTTGGATAAGTGATTAAAAAAAGCCCTTTTGAGGAAGTGACATTTAAACTGAGACCTACGGGATAAGGAATTTACCGGAAGGCAAGGGAGGGGGGGTAGAAGGATTTCCAGGCAGAGGCAAGAGGTTTTGTGATATCATTTTATGGTACTTATGACCTTTTTAGATGCTTATATAATTAGGTACTAGTCTATGAGCACGGCAGTTTATAGAGCTGTGTTACTGAAAAGATGCATATAAATTACATTTTTATAAATGAATTCTTGAATTCCTGCAGGCTTACATTATATTCACTGTGCTATATCATCTGCATTTGATTGATGTTCAGTTACTTCAATTACTGCTAGATTGATCTTTCTAAAGCACAACTTTGATGATGCTTTCTCCTGCTCAGAAATCTTTACCAGCTCCCCAATTACCCAATAAAATCCAGCATTTTCAACTTCATGGTCAGGTCTTCTCTGTCTCCCAACTTGGCTGTGTTCTCAGATGTCCTGCTTCAACTTTAATTTCTCCTGCCTGCAGTGCTCTCTGTTAGCAGAACTTCTCAATAAGCATAGGTGCTTTCTCATATGCTCAGATTCTCTTCTTTTCCAATTTGTTTACTTCATTCTACCAATGTGCCAATTCTACGTATATATTTAGGCCCATCTCAGATATTACCACTTGATCTCTGTGTCTTCTTTGATCACCCCAGCTGAAAGTCACTTCTTTTTCTTATGACTTCATTTTTTATTGATTCATATTAGCTATACATAACATTAGGATTCATTTTGACATAATTGTAAATACATGGAATATGATTTGCTCCTATTCAATCCTCAGTACTTCCCCTTCCCCTCTTCAGTCTCTATTCCTTTTCCTCTACTCTACTGATCTTTCTGCTATTTATTTACATTTTCTTTTTTTAAAGAGAGAGGGACAGTGTGAGAGACAGATAGAAAGAGAGAAACATTTTTTATTTAGTTTTTCATGTGACCTTCGTTGCTCTGAGACTTTGCTGTGTAAGTGGTGCTGGGGTTTGAACTCGTGTACTCATGCAATGCCAAGCAAGCACTGTAAACACCGAGCCATTGCTCCAGCCCCTTCATTTGGTTTTTTAAAAATTAGTGTCTTGGATATACATAATGGTGAAGTTTACTGTAGTATATTCATGTACGTACATAGTAAAGTTAGGCCGGATTCATCCCACTGTTTCTCCGTTATCCTGTTGCTTGTCTCCCCCTTATCCTTTATTCTACCTTCCTGATCTTTCATCTATTTTTTTTAAAGAGTGAATCCATTTTATTTGTCTGGTCTTTGTTTCTGTGACACATGGTTTGAACGTGGGGCCTTGCGCATGCCAGGCTAGCGCTCCGACCACTGAGCCGTTGAGCCTGCCTCATCTTTCTTCTGTTTTGATGGAATCCCCCCTGCCCCCCGCTCATGTTTCTTTTTTCTTTTTTTCCCTTATTTTAGAATAGCTTCCACATACCTTTTCTGACTTCTTGTTGTTTTTTCAGTATTTCTCCCTTCTTTTTCTAATACACACACACACACACGTGTGTGTATATATATATTTTTTAAAGAGAGAGTGACAGTGTAAGAGAGAGAGAGAGAAGGAGAGAATAAATTTTATTTAGTTTTTCTTGTGGCTTTCATTGCTCTGACACTTCATTGAGTGTGTGGTGCTGCGGTTTGAATCTGTGTGCTCGTGCATGCCTGGCAAGCTCTGTGATCGCAGAGCCACTGCTCCAGTCCCTCTAATATATTTTAATTGGCAAATCATAGCTGTATATATTTATAGGATACAGTGTGGTGTTTGAGACACATATAGGAGGGAATGATTAAATAAGACTGATGTATCCATCCATCACCTCACTTTTTATTTTTTTGTGGTGAGACATTTTAAATAATAATAATAATAATATGCATTATTATTGACTTACAGTCACCTTGCTTTGCAGCAGATCTCTAAGCTTATTCCTCTGACACACTTAATATACTTTGACCAACAACTAACTCCCAAATCCTTCCCTCTTTCCACACCTCACTCCCAGCCTCTAGTAACCATAATTTTACTTTCTACTTCTGTGAATTTGAATTTGTTAGAGTCTACAAATAAGTGAGATCATGCAGTGTTGGTCTCTTTTCTTGCCTTGCTATTTCACTTAGCATAACGTCTTCCTGGTATATTTATGTTGTCGCAAATAACACAATTTCTTTCTTTTTAAAGGCTGAATAGTATTCCATTTGTGTATATGTATAGATGCTCCTTGACTCAAGTTGGAAGTTGAAAATATTGTAAAGTTGAAACTGTATTTAATACACCTAACCTATAGAACATCATAGCTTATAGGTTGTGTGCTAAGATCGCTTACATTAACCTATAGCTGGGCAAAATCATCTAACACAAAGCCTATTTTGTAAAAGAGTATTGCAAAGTAAACAAGCAAACAAAAGAACCACTGGAAGCACAGTGCACTGCAGAGTGCTGCTTGTACCCTCAAAATGACATGGCTGACTGGAGGCTGTGCCTCCCTACCTCTGCCAGAAATGGAGAGAGAAAGTTGTATTGCATATTGTTTATATGGGACAATATCAAAATTCAAAATTTGGAGTATGCTTTCTATTAAATGTGTGTCATTTTCGTATCTCTGTAAAGCTGAGAAATCACAGATTGAACCATGTTGAGTTGGAGACTGTCTGTGCACTGCTTTTTTTTTAATTCCCTCATTTGTTGAGGGGTCCGTAGGCTGTTTCCATATCTTGGTATTGTGAATAATGTAGCAGTGAACATGGAAGTTCAGATTTACCTTTGACATACTGATTTCAGTTCCTTTGGCAATACCAGGGGTGGGATTTCTCCTCCATATTGTTTGCCATAATGGCTGTCCTAATTTACATCACCACCAGCAGTAAACCAGGGTTCCCTTTTCCTCCACATCCTTGCCAGCATTTGTCTTCCATCTTTTTGATAATGGTCATTCTGTTTGAGGTGATAGCTCGCTGTGGTTTTAATTTATGCTTCTCCGGTTATAAGCAATGCTGAACAATTTTTTTTCACGAATTGGTTGGCCAGTTGTATATCTTCTTTTGAGAAACGACTGTTCAGGTCCTTTGCCCATTTAAAAATTGGATTGTATTCCTGATATTGAGTTGTTCGAATTCTTTTTCTGTTTTGCACATTAACTCATTATTAGATATATTAACTCATATCAGATTTCAAAGTTTTTTTTTACACTATGGTTTACAAATTCCACTTCCCCCATCCCATGTGTTGTCTCTTCACTTATTTGTTTCTTTTGTGGTGCAGAAGCTTTTTAGTTTGTACATTTAACTTTTATTGTTTGTGCTTTTAGGTTTATATTAAAAAACTTGCCTAAAACTGTATCATGGAGTTTCCCCCATATTTTCTTCTAGTATTTTTACATTTCAAGTCTTCAATCCATTCTCAGTTGATTTTTATATGGTATAGGATAAGCATCCAATTTCATTCTTCTGCAAGCAGAGTTCCAGTTTCCCCAGCACTGTTTTTTAAAGAGCCTTTCCTTTGCTCATTGTATTTTCTTAGCACCTTTACTGGAAGTCGGTTTACCATGTATGTGTGGGTTTGTTTCTGACCTTTCTGCCCTCTTCCATTGGTCAATACATTTGTCCTTAAGTCATGCTATTTTGGTTACAGTAGCTTTATAATATATTTTAAAGTCAGGGAGTGTGATGCCTCTGGCTTTTTTTCTCCCCACTCCTCCAGATTATATTAGTGTTTTCTCTCCTACTTGTTTTGCAGTTATTTCTAGGCAGGTTTTATCTTCTGAATTAGATTAGTATGCCTCTTGAGGCCAAAGCCTGTGATGGCCTTATGTTTTCTTGCAGTTCCTTAACGTCCCTTGCAGTGGTAGGCTCTCAGTGAAAATTAGTTGAAAGAATTTATAAGCTAATTGTTAGTGCCTAGATTGTCCTTAAAAAGTAGTAAGTGATCTTTAAAGGAATGCATCAGGGGACTGATATGTACATAAGTCCTTTGTAAATTTAATGACCTTAAATTAGTATTTTCTTACATATATTCTTACAAAGGGCTACTCCTTGATTGGGATATTTATATATCTTTTGCCTGTTTTGGTGACACTGATTCAGAGACATTATTTTGGATTCATAAATGGTGCTGTAATTTCCATTTTTGCCTCTCTTTTGAAGGTTTGCATGCTCATTTAGCTATGAAAAAGAATGAAAAGAACAAATCAGCACCCTCTCTGGCTGTTGATTCCCAGTGAGGAGAAGTAGATTTGAAAGCGTGTTGAGGTAATATGCTTATTTTGATTGTTTTGGGTTTTCCAAGTAATGTAGCTTCAGATGAGCTTGAGATAACCACACATAGATTTTCCTTATTCATTGGTTCATTTGGACATATACCTCTGATAGACAACTTCCTATTTATAAGTTTTTATTAAAAACCATTTCCCTTTGAGAAGCTGTGCCCTTCACTTCTGTTTGAATAAATGTTTGAACGGGTTTTAAATTGCTCTTCAATTTAAAAGAGATAGGTAGGACCAGGTCATAGCTTCAGCTGATGCAATTCTTAGGATGTTTCTTATCGTGATAACATTTCGGGGTAATGTTTAAATATACAGGACAATGATATCTTTCTCATGGCAATATTTCTCTCCAAGGACATTTAAAACAACTTACAGTAGCAGAATAATGTATAAACATTAATGACTGATTTAGTGTTTGTGATTCATTTAACATTGTTAGTTTGGCTAGAAGCATTTCTTTGTAAGGCTCTCAATTATATTCAGTTTTCCCCTTTATAATAAGTGATGGGTTCTTTAAAGGGAAATCATTTAGGAATTTCATATCTTTATGACTAACTCTAGTATCCTTAAATTTTAGCCCTGAAAAAATATATAGTTCTATATAAAGTAATGAATATATATGAATTATCAGAGGTATTTTTTCTTTGAATGTATCAGTTTCCTTTTAAAATATTATATACATTGGAAAAAACTAAAAAAATTAAAAAAACTATGAAGAAAAAACAAAAATTATCCACAATTCTTTTGAGAGAATCATAATTCCAATTGTTTGCTAACAGAATCAGTCTCTAGGTAGGTAACAGGGATACATGTAAATTGGGATAAAAAAGACAAAAAATCTGATTTCCACTCTAGGGGCAGGTTTTTTTTTTTTTTAAATGGTACTAGGGATTAAAATCAGGAGTGCTTAACCACTGAGCCACATCTCCAGCCCTTTTTATTTGTATTTATTTTTTATTTTGAGACAAGGTCTTGATAAGCTGTTCAGGGCCTTGCCAAATTGCTGAGGCTGGCTTTGAATTTGTAATCTTCCTGCCTCAGCTCACCAAGCCACTGGGATTGCAGCTATATGTTTCTGTGCCTGGCAGCACTTTTTATATTAGATTAAATTGGGGATGCCAGAGGTTTTAAAAATCCCTTTAGGATTGTTTTGAACTATAAATTGTGGCTTCCTTCTTAAAAGAACCTTTTAATTTTTTCTAGTTGCATTGTTTTGTTTATACAATGAGGGTTTAAAAAATTTTTGGGAGGGAGGTATTGGGATTGAACCCTGGATGCTCTACCAATGAGCTACTTCTCCATCCTTTTCTAAATTTCTGCTTATGATGAGTATTTCTAAAGTTTCATTTTTAGTTATTTGGTCTTGGGTTATAATAAGAAACTATAAAAAGTCAAAACTACACCTTTTTATTTATTAACATTCCTTCATTCAGCAAATATTTGTTCCTTGTTCAAGCATACTTGATTATGTGCTTGGTGCTATTTTAGGCCAGGCTTTCTCACCCTTGGCTCGTCTACATTTTGGGCTGATAATTTTTGTTTTGGGGCTGTCCTGTGCATTGTAGGTGTTTAGAAGCATTCTTGGTTTTTAATCCTCTACATGCCAGTAGTACTCCCCAAGTTGTGACAACTAAAAAATGACCGTAGACATTGCCAAGTGTCCCCTGGCAGGCAAAATCACCTCTGTCTGTGAGCTGCTATTTTAGATGACAAACGTTTTGAAATATGTTTTACACTGCCTGTTTCAAATTTGTACATGTTTCATGTGATTTGGTCTGTCTATATTTCCTGGGTAGTGCCCTGTCTGAAAAGTGGCTTTGGTTTTATAAAAGCATATGAAACAAGCTATATTTAATTACCATAGACATATTGAAATAAAAACCTTATATTTTAAGATTAATAGTTGATTTAATCAGGATTTTTGTAACATTTATAACAATTCGGATCAAAGAACCTACTACTTCTTGATTTTTTGAAAAACACTTTGTATCTAAGAACAAATTCTTGAAGAAAGCTTTGAATACTTGTTATTTTTCCACCTTTCAGAATGATTCTATTCATCTTTTGTTTTAAAGGCTCTATAACTTATTGATACTGCATAAAAAATTCTATTATTATAGCAACTATTCTTTTTTGCTTCTCTGCTACATTCTTTTCTGAAGTTATGAGAGATATGAAACATATTCTGAAAATTCATTTAAAGCTCTAAAACTTATTATATCCAGGAGAGACAGATTTAAGATTGCTGAGGTTTCTGGTTGAAGTACTTCAGGCAGAAATCCATACTCCATTAGATTCTCTAACATTGTGACCTTAATTTTCCAGATATTTTGCCCTTTAAATTGAAAGTAGTGTTTTAATACTACTTAAGTCTTTTGGAAGGGCTTGTAATATCATAGGTTTTAGCTGTGAAACAATTGGAACAAATGAAAAGTAAAATAGCCTCTGACTTAAGATTGTATAGTTTTATATTTTTTATTTCAAAATATATGATGATATAAAGATATGCATGGAACATACTTAATGCACTGAAATGGGTGAGAAGAGCTATTTAATAAGGAGTTGTTCATACTGTACTTAAACAGAATTTCTTTCATTTTTTTTTTTTTGGCATTGCCTAAGGAGTTTCTGACTAGGAGTAGTTAAGTTCTCTGAAGTTAGGAAACTTACTTTGTATGAAACTATGGTCTGGGTGAAATGAAAATCTACCTGGACAATAGCTACTGAATTATCTTGCTTCAGCAGATAAAGCAGGAAATGTAAAACTATTAAACCAAGAACTATTAAAAAAACCCTCTGTAGAAGAGGGATGAAAAGTCTCTTGTTCTTTCTTTGGTAAATTATGTCAGTTTTTAAATAATATGCTCACTGAAAATGTTGTATACATTTCTCAGGTAATTGATATGATTTAATCCAATTAATATCTTAAAGGTATGATAACTGAACTTAATTCTGGAGGGGTCCTTAATAATTGCCTCATCTAGAACAGCCCTGCTCAGGATCAACCAGGGGAGGTTCCTTGCCTGGAGCAGCCCCGCCTACCTGGCACCCTGCATTCTGGTTGGGGCCTGTTTGAGTCCCGCCGGCAGGTGCTCAGGACACCACTGGTATGACCCCCATCTGGAGCATCCCTGCTCAGGACCAACTAGGGGAAGTTCCCTGCCTGGAGCATCCCCACCTACCTATATATTGTGAGAAATATATGGAAGAAAACTGCTCCTATAGGTACTAAACACCATTATAGCTGTTTCAGTTGAAGCTGTCTGGTATATGCACCTAAAGAGTCACAATTCTTCACTGATTGGACTGGCAAATATTGATCTGTGCTATCCAAATAGCACCCCATCCCAACTAAGCAAAAACATAAGAAGCTCCAATAACCCCTCCAAGAGTAATATTCACTGTTGGTCTTCAAGTCACACTCCCTGTATCTGAAAATGAGGAAAAGAGGAAATAACTCCCCACCTCAACCTCAGAGCTCTCCATCCAAGGAGTCCATGGTTGGGGTTCTAGATGAAAACCTAGAAAAATGTATCAACATTATGATTAGTAATTCAATCAAAGAGTTGAAAGAAGAATTAAGGAAAGAGAACAGGGACCAATTTCAAGTGATAAGAGACAACTTATATAAATAAATAAGGGAAAAATTCCATGAGATTAAAGACCATATTTATAAAGAGTTAGACACCCTGAAGAGAGATATAGCAGAGCTTTCAGAATTGAAAAATACTGTCAACCAAATCAAATGTTCATTGGAAATACTAATACCAGAGTAAACTCCATTGAAAATAGAACCTTAGCTCTCAAAGAATGTACATCAGATAACGAAGACAGGCTGAGCAATGTTGAGTTCAAGGAGGATAGACAAGAAAAGAAACTTATTGTACATGACCAGTACTTCCAAATAATATTTGATGAGACGAGAAGAAATAATATGAGAGTATTTGGGATTGAAGAAAACATCAAATGACAAACAAGGGGCATTAAGAACCTGCTAAGTGAAATTGCCAAGGAGAATTTTCCTCATGTCAGAATTGACCCATAATACCAAATCCGAGATGCCTATAGGACACCAAACAGACCTAACAAAATGAGAAATTCACCAAGACATATCATATATAAAATGAATAACAGAGAAATTAAAGAGAGAATTCTAAAAGTGGCTAGGAAAAAGCTCCCGATCACATTCAGAGGCAGACCAATTAGGATCACTATGGATTTTTCAGATCAGAAAATGAAGGCCAGAAGAGCTTGGAACAATATTTTTCAAACCTTGAAAGAAAACAATTTTCAACCAAAGATAATATACCCTGCTCAACTCAGCTTTAAATGTGATGGGGAAATTAAATACTTCAATGTTAAATTCAAGCTAGCAAGATACATGAACACAAACCCTGCATTACAGAATATTCTCAAGGACATT
>PVKS010032674.1:0-22342 GCA_004027875.1 Aplodontia rufa | reverse complement strand
TTTTAACGACAGGTTACTCCCTAGTTTTTGTCTGCACCCTAGTTTTTTTGTCTGTACTGAAATCTACATAACACCTGGCAACTCCCTTAGAAGGATTATTGATTCCTTGGCTGTCTCCCCTCCTCCTCTATAAAAACCCGTGTGCCTTAAGAATAAACGGATTCTGAGCTGCCATCAGCTGCGTGTGGTTGCCTCGTTTTCCCGGCTGGGAGGGAAGGGGTCCCCGGACGAGGGGAGACCAGGGTTCCAGCCGTCAGCACTCACCCTCCTCCTGATCGGCTCCCGGGGGGGGCAATCCAGCCCCCCACATAGCTAGATTATGGAACCAACCCAGATGCCCCTCACTCAATGAGTGGATACAAAAATTTTGGTACATATATACTATGGAATACTACTTGGCCATTAGAGAGGACAGTATTATGGCTTTTGAAATCAAATGGATGAAGATGGATAGAATTATGCTTAGTGAAGTCTCCCAAGCTCAGAGACTCAAGGGCCAAATGGGTTCTCTCATCTGTTGATGCTAGAATTTATGGGGAAGCAGTAGGGCAGATGGCTAACCTAACAAAACCTCAAATTGAATGACTTTCAGTGCAACAGGGGGAAAGTTCCCTAGGATGCTTAGAGGTGTAGGGAGGAGGGTGGGGAGCGGGGAGGGTGTATGAAGAACTCAAAGGAGTCTGGAGATTGGGAAGATGGGGGAACCATCCCAGAAGTCGATGTCATTCCTCCACGAGCTACCAATTTAATGCATGAGTTCTTCTGGGGGAAACTGCAACAGGTAAAACCCAAGGTGGTCATCCATGTTTTGGCATTACCCCTGGATAACAAAGTTTATGTACATTGATTGCTACTGTTTTGATGTTTCCCCCTCAACTGTATCTCTATATACTTCTAATAAAAAAATCAGTGATTGGGATGCAATAAAGCTAAAAAGCTTTTGCAGGGCCAAGGAAATGCTCAAAAGAATCAAGAGGTTTCCTACAGAATTGGAGCGAATCATGGGCTGTGATTCCTCTGACAGGGGGCTCATATCCAGAATCTATAAAATCCTCAAAAACCTCAACTACAAAAACACAAACAACCCAATCAATAAATGGGCCAAAGAGTCAAATAGAAACTTCTCAACAGAGGACATTGATGAAGCCAATGAATACATGAGAAAGTACTCTAAATTACTAGTAGTCAGAAATACAAATGAAAACCACATTAAGATATCACCTCACACCAGTCAGATTGGCAAAAATGAAGAAAATAATAATAGATGCTGGAGGGGCTGTGGAGAGATAGACACATTAGCACACAGTTGGTGGAACTGCAGACTGGTACAGCCCCTCTGGAAAGCAGTGTGGGGAATCCTCAAAACTAGGGATGAGCCCACCATACGATCCTGCTATTCCTCTCCTGGGTATTTTTCCAGGGGATTTAGAATCAGCACACTACAGCGACACAGCAAAATCGATGTTCATAGCAGCTCAATTTACAATAGTTAAATTATGGAAACAACCCAGATGTCCCTCTCTGGATGAATGGATCCAAAAACTGTGGTATATATATACCATGGAGTTTTACTCAGCAATTAGAAACAATGATATTGCAGCCTTTGAAGGTAAATGGATGGCTATGGAAGAAATTATGCTGAGTGAAATCAGCATAACCCAGAGATCCAAGGGTCGAATGTCTTCACTCATCTGTGGAGGCTGGAGCTAGACCCTGGCCATTGAGAAAGGAGGTCTGTTATCATGTTTTAAATCTGGATAAGGTGTAATGTCATACAACCTAGGGCATTGGTAGAGATGTACTGGGCAGGAGCAGGGGAGGGGTAAGGGTGTTTAATTGGGGGGACTCTTGGAGGTAAATCTAATTTTCAGAATTTATATGTATATATTATATTATTTCATTAAAGCTTGTTTGATTTGTCAACAAATAAATTTCTGAATAAAATTTTTAAAAATCTGGAGAGATCTTGAATAAACAAGCTTATGCTCCATCTCAAATTCCTACAAAATGAAGAACAATCTAAGCCCAAAGCCAGCAGAAGACACGAAGTAATAGAGCTGCAATCAATGAATTGAGTACAAAAAAAAATTTTAAAGAATTGATGAAACAAACAGCTTGTTCTTGAAACAATAAATAAATAAAAAGACAGACCCCTCGTAAAACTCACTAAAAGAAGGACAGAATTGAAGCAAATCAACAAAATCACCATCAGAAAGGGGATGATAACCACTGACCCTAAGGAAATGAAACAGATTATCAGAACATATTTTTAAAGGGTATATTCCTCTAAATTAGATAATCTGGAACACATAGACAAATTGCTAGACATATACAACATCCCCAAATTGTGCAGGATGATTTTGAAATCCTAAATAGCCCAATAACAGTCACTGAAATCCATATTGCAACTAAAAGCCTTCCAAAAAAGAAAAGCCCAGGACCTGATGTATTTCCAGCTGAATTTTATCACACCTATAAGGAGGAGCTAACACCTCTCCTTATTAAGCTATTCCAAGAAATTAGAAAGCAGGGAACTCTCCCAAACACTATATGAAGCAATAACTAGGACACCAAAACCCAACAAAGACACATAAAAAAAAAAAAAAAACAGAAAGAAAACTACAGACCCATACATATCATGAACATTGATGCAAAAATCCTTAATAAGCTTCTAGCAAACTGCATTCATAAACACATCAAGATAATTCATCATAATCAACTGGACTTCACTCCAAGCATGCAAGGCTGGTTCAACATACACAAAACAATAAATCTGATACATTACTTACACAGAATTAAGGACAAAAAACCATATGATCATCTCAATTCATGCAGAAAAGGCCTTCAATAAAATCCACCACCCATTCTTAAAATTATGAAGGCCATATATGCCAAACCCTCAGTTAGTATAATACTAAATAGAGAAAAACTGAAAGCATTTCCTCTAAACTCAGGAAGAAGACAAGGCTATCCACTATCACCACTTTTATTCAATAGAGTCCTAGAGACCCTAGCTGGAGCAATCAGGCAACAGAAGGAAATCAATGGGATAAGAATAAGAAGAGAGGAAGTCAACTATCCTTTTTACTGGCAGCATGATCATTTATCTGAAAGAACCAAAAAACTCCACCAGAAAACTGCTTGAGCTTATAAAGAGATTTAACAAAGTAGCAGGATACAAGATCAACACCCATAAATCAATAGCTTTCTTATATGTTAACAAGAATAGGGCAGAAAAAGAAATCAGGAAAGTGGTCCCATTCACAACATCCTCAAAAAGAACAAAATACTCAGGAGTTAATCTAATAAAGAAAGTAAAAGACCTCTACAATGAAATTATCAAACACTGAATACTTAAATTGAAGAAGACTTGAGCAGATGGAAAGAAATTCCATGCTGTCGGTTAATCAGAATTAATATAATTTAAATAGTCATTCTACCAAACGTGCTATACAGATTCAATGCAATCCCCATCAAGATACTAATGTCATTCTTTACAGATATAGAAAAAGCATTTCTAAAATTCATTTGGAACAACAAGAAACATTATTAAGCAAGAAAGATGAAAGAGGTGGTTTCTCAATACCAGATCTAAAATCATATTATAGAGCTGTAGTAATAAAAACAGCATGGTACTGGTATCAAAATAGGAATGAAGACCAATGGGATAGATTAGAAGACTCTGATACACACCCACAAATCTTTAAACATCTGATCTTTGACAAACAGAATCAAAATATAACACGGAGGAAAGACAGCCTCCAGTGCTGGTGCCTGACAAACTGAAAAGGCATTTTCAGGAAGTTGAAAGTAGATCGTTATCTATCACTTCCACAAAAATCAAATCAAATGGTTCAAGGAACTAGGAATTAAACCAATTACTATACAACTAGTAGAAGAAAAGTTAGGACCAACATTCCAGCATATGGAGTTAGTCTTCTCCACAAGACTCCCAAAGTGAAATAATTAATGACAAGAATTAATGAATGGGATGCCATTAAATTAAAAAGCTTTTCTCAGCGAAGGAATTGGTCAAAACAGTCAAGAGAGAACCTACAGAATGGTAGATAATCATGGTCTGTGAGTCCTCCAACAGGGGATTAATTTTCAAATTTCACAAAGAACTCAAAAAACTGGATATCAAAAACACAAACTATCTAATCAATAAATGGGCCAGAGAGCTACACAGAAATTTCTCAGAAGAGGAAATCAAGGAAGCCAATAAATACACAAGAAAGTGTTCTAAATCATGAATAATCAGAGAAATTCAAATCAAACGCATTAAGATTTTACCTCACTCCAGTCTGATTGGCAAAGATGAAGAACACTAGATTGGCAAAGATGAAGATGGAGGGGCTGTGAGGAGACAGGAACACTAGCACACTGTTGGTGGAACTGCAGTCTGGTACAGACACTCTGGAAAGCAGTGTGGAGATGCCTTAAAAATTAGGGGAGGGGGTTCAGAAAATGGTGGCCAGAAGGAGGGCTGCTTGTAGAATCTCTCCATGAAGTGGGATGCCAATGGTTGTAGAAGTGCCTTTCTGTGAGGTGGGTGAATGGCAAAATTTTTGCCTAAACTCATTAGTAGACAAACAAGGAAACACACGGAGGCTTAAATACTCTGTGTTTGAGTTGCTGTGGTTTGATTTCTGGCTGTTTGTGATCTTGCAGACTACTGCATTTTCTCTTTGTGCTGTAGAGTCTCCCAGTAGTGAACCTCTCTGGTACCCTCTTCTTCCCTTCCCTCTGGAAACACCTAAACTTTTTTCTGCCCTGTTTTATAACCGCTCAAAATCACTACTCCAGTCTCTTCCTCTTTCTTTCTTTGTTTTAGCAGAATATCCTACACCATCGCCACTCTCTTGCTGCACTCTCTTCAAATTCACAAGTTCCTCACTACCTTCCTATCACATTCCTTTGCTCTCTAGACTTTTTTCACTCACCTACAGAAGTATTGGAAAACTGAAGTGAATGCCAAACTTGAAAACGGATGTTTGCTTTCAAACCAAGTATAGTCTGAGGACTCTCATGGAAGACAATTGCTAATCCATTTGCTCTTATTATAGGTGGCAATTAACACTGCAACAGTGATAGTAGGTACAAGGTAACCAGATTAACCCTGTCTGTTGTATACATGGGCTATACATATTGTCTCTTATCCCTTATCTCCTGAGGTATTAGAAATGTAAAAGTCAATAACAATTCAAAATGCCTTCATTGGAAATTAGGAAATAGGCCAAATAAATAGACTTATGCTCCAACTCAAATCCCTACAAAAAGAGGAACAATCCAATCTCAAACCTAATAGCAGACAGGAAATAATGAAGATCAGAGCTGAAATCAATGAAATTGAGAACAAAAAAAAACAGTACAGATTATCAACAAAACAGAGTTAGTTCTTTGAAAAAATAAATAAGATCCACAGACCCCTAGCCAACCTCACCAAAAGGGAGAATGAAGTGAAGCAAATCCACAAAATCAAAGATGAAAATGGAGACATCACCATTGACTCTACTGAAATCTTGAAGTTTATCAGAACTTGTTTTGAAGAGCTATACTCTTCCAAGTTTGATAACTTGGAAGAAATGGACAAATATCTAGCCCCATATGACATTCCCAAATTAACACAGGAGGACATTGAAAATCTAAACCAACCAATCCCAGCTAATAAAATTGCAACAACAATCAAAGCCCTTCCAAAAAGGAAAAGCCCAAGACCTGACGGATTATCTGCAGAGTTCTGACAGACCTTTACAGAAGAATTGACAGCTCTCCTTAGTAAGCTATTCCATTCAATTGAAAGGGGCAGAACCCTCCCGAATACTCAAATACTTTTTCTGAGACAAATATAACCCTGATACCAAAACTCAACAAAGACACATCAAGAAAAAAAAACTACAGACCAATTTCACTGATGAACATAGAAGCAAAAATTCTTAATAAAATCCTAGCAAACCACATCCAAAACAACATCAAAAAGATAACACATTATGATCAAGTGGGCTTCATTGCTGAATCAGGCTTCAAATGAAAGCCTGATTCAGCATACACAAATCAATAAATGTTATTCATCACTTAAACAGAATTAAAAATAAAAATCATATGATCATCTCAATTGATGCAGAAAAGTCCTTTGATAAAATTCAACACCCATTTATGCTCAAAATTGGAGAAAGGGGCTGGAGCAGTGGCTCAGTGGATACAGCACTTGACTAACATGCGCAAGGATGTGAGTTCAAACCTCAGCACCATGTACACAATGAAGTGTTGGAGCAATGAAGGCCACATGAAAAACTAAACTTGATTCTCTCCTCTCTCTCTCTCTCTCTAGTAAAAAAGATACGGATCAAAGGAAGATACTTAAACTTTGCAAGAGCCATTTATGAAAAACTCATAGCAAATATTATACTTAATGGAGAAAGACTCAAAGCATTCCCACTAAATCCAGGAACACAACAAGGCTCTCCACTCTCCTCACTCATATTCAAAATAGTCCTTGAAACCCTAGCTAGAGCTATCACATAAGAAAAGGAAATAAAAGGAATTCAAATGGGAAAAGAGGAAGTTAAGCTATCTCTCTTTGCTGATGACATGATCCTATACATAGCAGACCCTTAAAGCTCAATCAGAAGACTTCTAGAGCTTATAAATGATTTTAGCAAAGTGGCTGGTCACAAGATCAACACCCATAAATCAATACCTTTCCAATACTCCAGCAGCGATTCTGACAAAGAAGAAATCAGGAAATCTATCCCATTCACAATAACCTCAAAAAGAATAAAATACTTGGGACTAATCTAATAAAGGATATAAAGTATTTCTACAATGAAAACTATCAAACATTTAAAAAAGAAATTGAAGAAGACCTGACCAGATGTAAAAAACTTCCATGTTCTTGGTTAGGCAGAATCAATATAATTAAAATGCCCATTCTGCCAAAAGTCCTCTACAGATTCAATGCAATCCCAATCAAGATATTAGTGATATTCTTCATGGATATAGAAAAGGCAATTATTAAATTCATTTGGAATAACAGGAAACCCAGAATAGCCTTCTTACTAAGCAAGAAAGAGGAAGCAGGAGAGTCCCAATACCTGATCTGAAATTATAATATAGGGCTATAGTAACAAAAACAGTATGGTATTGGTATCAAAACAGACATGAAGACCAATGGAATAGACTAGAAAATACCGAGACAAACCCACAAATCTTTAACTATCTGATATTTAACAAAGGGGGCAAAAAGCACACTGTGCAGGAAAGATAACTTGCTCAACAAATGGTGCTGGAAGAATTGGACAGTCCTACGCAGACGATTGAAATTAGATCCTTATATCTCACCCTGCACAAAAATCAAATGTAAATGGATCAAAGAGTTAAACATTAAACCAGCAACTATACAACTGCTAGAAGAAAAAATAAGATCAACATTCCACCACATCAGTGCAGACGCCTCCTTCCTTAACAAGACTCCCATAGCACAAGAATTAAAGCCAAGAATCAATGAGTGGGATGCCATTAAACTGAAAAGCTTATGCACAGCTAAAGAATTAGTCATGAGTGTCAAGAGAGAACCTACAAAATGGGATAAAATAATTGCCTGCTATGCCTCTGATAGGGGACTAATGTCCAGAATATAAAAAGAACCCAAAAAAACTGAACACCAGAAACACAAATATTCCAATCAATAAATGGGCTAAGGAACAGAAGCTTCTCAACAGAAGCCCAAAAACCAATAAATATATGAGAAAATGTTCTACATTACTAGCAATCAGAGAAATGCAAATCAAAACTTCACTAAGATTCCACCTCACTCCAGTCAGAGTGGTAAAAATGAAGAATACGAAGGGGGTTGGGAGAAAAAAGGAACACTAACACACTGTTGGGACTGCAAACTTGTAGAGCCACTCTGGAAAGCAGTGTGGAGACTCTTTTAAAAAAAATTAGGCATCAGCCTTGGCTAACTATTGAATATACATTTGTTCATGATTGTTTGATAATGATTCCCCCTCAATTGTAAGTTCATATTCAACTAATAAAAAAATTAGGGTTGGGGCTGGAGCGGTGGCTCAGCAGTTACGGCGCTTGCCGGGCATGCGCAAGTACGCGAGTTCAAACCCCAGCACCCATGTACACCACAAAGTCTCAGAGCAACGGAAGCCATGTGAAAAACTAAATAAAATTGATTCTCTTTCTCTCTCTCTCTCTCTCACTGTCCCCTCTTTCTTTAAAAAAAAAAAAAAATTAGGGTTGAAACCACCTCATGACCCTGTTATCCCACTCCTGGGTATTTTCCCAGAAGAGCTAGAACTGGCATACTACAGAGACACAGCAACATCAATATTTACAGCAGTTCAATTTACTGTGCTTGCCTGGCATGCATGAGTATACAAGTTCGAACCCCAACACCATGTACACGACAAAGTGTCAGCCATGAAAGCCACATGAAAAACTAAATAAAATTGATTCTGTCTTTCTCTCCCTCTCTCTCTCTCTCTCTCACTGTCCCTCTCTCGTTAAAAAAAAAAAAAAAAAAAAAAAAGAAAGAGAATGATATCATGGCATTTGTAGCCAAATGGATGGAGATGGAAAAAATTATGCTGAGTGAAATATCCCAAACTCAGAGACTTAAGGACTGAATGTTTTCTCTCGTATGTGGAAGCTAGAGTAAAATCTAAGACAGGATGAAAGTTAACTAAGTTTAAATAATAAACTCAACATAGTTGAAATTACACAATAAGCTGGGGGAACCATAACTATGAAGGTCAGGAGAGTAGGGAGGGAGGCAGGGAAGGGAGGGACAGATTAGGGAGTTATCAATGCAACTAGGAACTCTCGACTCTCATGAGACACCCAACTATACACAGGCAGGCAAAAAAACTCAGAAATTTCAAAAAATAAAATACATGTATATGCTTATTTCTATCTATATCATGGGGGAGTGCAGAAGAAAAAAGAGAGCAAGGAGTGGACTAAGAGGGGAGATCCTAGACTAGGATTGGCCTTAACTTACTTTGTCAGTATCCATGTATGTATGTTTATGTAACAATTCCCTCCAATATGTAGACTATGTTGAACAATTTTTTTAAAAAAATTAGGGTAGGATCCACCATATAACCCAGCTATCCCTCCTCTGGGTATTTTCCTAGAGGTATTAGAATTAGCACATTACAGTGACACAGCAAAATCAATGTTCATAGCAGCTCAATTTACAATAGCTAAATTATGGAATCAACCCAGATGCTCCTCAATGGATTATGGATCCAAAATGTGTGTATATATAATATACACATACACACATACATACACACATACACACACATACATACAATAGAGTTCTGTTTGGCTATTAGAAGCAATGATATTGCAGCCTTTTTAGGTGATTTGATGGCAATGGAAGAAATTATACTGAGCAAAGTTAGCCAAACCCAGAGAATCAAGGTCAAATGTTTTCCCTCATTTGTAGAGGCTAGAGATAAGCCCAAGCAAGAAAGTCAAATTCATGAATTAGACCCATGAAGGGCATAGTAACACATAATCTAGGGGAACTATAGACATGTAGGTGCCAGAGGGAAAAGGGAGAGTCCAGAGAGATGGGGAAGGAAGGGAAAATATGGAAATATGGAAGGAGCTAGGGAGGCAATCAACAATGTAACATACTCTTTACCCACCCAAGAAGACAAATAATACTCATGCAAACATTTAATTCAGGAAAATGCACAATCATATACATATATATATATACAAGTTTTATATATATGGACATTTTATCTGTTATAGGGATGTAATATAGAAGAATCAAGAGATGGGTGAGGGCAATGTGGGGGTAACTGTGGTTCAGGATGTAGTATATACCATATTGTTAGCTTATATGCATTTATGATTGTACAACAACTCCTTAGTTAAAAAATAAAAATAATTAAATAAAATTGACACACCTAAAAAAATGTACTATTTCCACATGACACTAATTTTAGAAAACTATAAGTAAATTTCAGAGAGATCAGTACAGTAGAAGAAAGGGAACAGGAGGAGGGAGGAGGTTAAGGGAAGTAGAAATACTGGGTACTGCATTAGAACAAATTATATCCCATGCATTTATAATTATGTCAAAATGAATCCTATTGTCATGTATAACAAAAACGAACCAATTTTTTAATTAGAAGGACAGTGAGTGAGAGAGAGAGAGAGACAGAGAGAATCAATTTTTATTGAGTTTTTCACATGGCCTTCATTGCTCAGACACTTACTTGTATACGTGGGTGCTGGGGTTTGAACCCGTACACTTGCGCATGCCAGGCAAGCGCAGTAACTGCCACTGCTCCAGCCCAAGAACCAATTTTTAAAAACACAAAAAAGTACTGTTTCCTTCCTCCCTGACCTTTATCCTTATTTGCCTATTTCAAAACTTTAAAACACTGTCACTAATTTAAACTGAAGCACAACTTCAGTTACCAACACTCATCATTTACACTCAATATTCTACTTTGCTTCTTTTTAAATAATAATATTTTTAAATCATCACATTACAGTGACACAGCAAAATTTGTTCACAGCAGTTCAATTTATAATAGCTAAACTATGGCACCAACCCAGATGCCCCCCACTGAATGAATGGACCCAAAGGCTGTGATATATATATATGCACATACGCAATGTATATATACAATGGAATTCTACTCAACAATTAGAAACAACAGTATTGTGACCTTTGAAGGTAATTGGATGGCTTTGGAAGAGATCATGCTGAGCAAAGTTAGCCAAACCCAGAGAATCAAGTGTCAAATGTTTTCACTCATTTGCAGAGGCTGAAGCTAAACCCAATCTTGGGTGAAAAGTGGTCAAGCTCACATATTGGACCCAGCAAGGGCATGGCAATACGCAATCTAGGACAACCATAGATATGTGTGGGAAGGGAATGAGGAGGGATCAGGTCAGGAAGGGTAGAGAGAGGGAGAATAGGGTGGGATCTAGGGAGACAATCAACAATGTGGCATACTCTTTACCCCCCCTGAGAATCCAATAATACTAGTGCAATCATTAAATTCTGGAAAATTCACAATCTAAGCATTTATATTGCTTATAGGGTGAAATGTAGAAGAGTCAAGAGACTGGGGGTGGGCGATATGGGAGTGATACTGATTTAAGAACATATGTCTAACACATGTTGCTTTGTATACATTTATGATTGTACATTAATGCAACTCCATAATTTTAAAAAAATAATATTTTTCATTAACTTTTAGTGAAAATTCAGTCCTAACCAAGAAAAATCCATGCTCTCTGTTCTTTACACAATAATATTGTAATGTTGCTCACTTTTGAGACTCCAAGATTCCTTTTCTGAAAAGGACAGACCATTGCAAGGTATGTTTCAGGTCATATGGAGATTACACCTACCTGAAAGTTCACTGTTGACTTCTCGGAAAGCTCAAAGATCAGAATCACTCGCAGAGTAATCATTTAAGCAGGTTCAACAAGTAGAAGTTTATTTGCCAAATATTTCTGGAACTTTATTTAAACCACCTGGCTGTCTAAACCCAAAAGCTTTGAGGAAATCCTTTCACTATTTTGCAGTGGTGAGAGAGAGCCCATCCAGGAGAAAATGAAATGAGGATCAACACATTACTGGACTGAGTGAAAGGAAGCATTTTCTCCTTCTCAACTTACCTCCATAAAGTAATAATAGCTCCTCTGGGGGGATCCCCTGTTTAGCCTCAATGTCCTTTGAAAACCTCCTGGATCAAGCTGGAGGCTTTGGGAGATACCAAATCTTTCAGCTAGTTCTCCTTTGTATCACCACCATCATATCATCCCTTCATGTGTTATTGGAGAACTTCACTGCAGCAATTCCTGATCATCGTTGCTGGGTCCACATTCTCGACAATGACACTGTCTCTGGTAATGACACCGGAATGCTTAGCCGAGATGCCCTCCTGAGAATCTCTATCCCACAGGACTCAAACCTAAAACCAGAGAAGTGTCGCCGCTTCATCCATCCCCAGTGGCAGCTCCTTCACCTGAATAAGACCTTCACCAACACAACTGAGCCAGAAACAGAGCCCTGTGTGGATGGCTGGGTGTATGACCAAAGTTATTTCGTCTCCACCATAGTAACTGAGGTAAGAACCCACATTTAAACCTTCTGCTTATATGATCAAAGTGGTTGGAGTAACACCAGGAAGGGATTTGCTTTATACATGTAGTCCCAGATGTATACTGTAGTCAGCCCTTTCATTAATCCTTCAGCAGGTGGCAATTGCTTATGTACACCACAATACTGCAGAGTATATTAGTATTGAAGTTAATAAATTGAATAATCTAAATATGCACCTGTAATTACATCATTTCATCTAGTAAGAAAGATCTATAATTTTAAAAGTAATTGAAATACCATCAGGGAAATGTTATGTTAATTCAGTGGCTCTCAATACTTATTGAAAACCTGAGGCTGAGAGCAAATAAATCACAATCTCTAGGTGTAGGATCCAAGCATTAGTATTTTTTATATTTACTTTAAGTGATTCAATGTATCCCCAAAGATGAGAGTTATTGTAGTAACTGAATTATGGACTGCTAGAGAAGTCCTTATGTCACCTACATAATGAGGGGGAAAATGGGGTTTTAAAGAATTTTGGCAACTGAAGTTTCTTCAAATTGTGTTTCTATAGACTTTACATTGTAGTACCTAAGAAATGTGTGGAAGTTAATGCAGTAAAGGGAGTTGACAGCCTGAAAGTGAAAATTTATAAAGACTTGTAGACAAAGAATACAGGGTGCCAGAAGGTTATGAGGTCAGAAACATTTGAAGGGCTTAAATAAGTGGAGTGTGGGCTACCTGAGGAGAGCGATGTAGATGGAGCTGAAGATGAAGATGGAGCTGAAAATCCACATAGCAAAGGATCATGCACATCATATGTGGGAGTTTGGACTCAGTTTTCACCAAAGGCTTAGTCTCCTAAAACTCTGGTGTGCTTCTTTTATTTTCCTTCAGTGGGACCTGGTTTGTGAATCCAAGTCATTGAAATCGGTGATTCAAACCCTATTTATGACTGGGTCACTGTTGGGAAGTCTGATTTATGGCTGTCTTTCAGACAGGTAAGTGTCACCTCACTTTCTTTTGAACTTTCCACCAGATTATGGATTCAGTAAGTATTCATTCCTTTATTTAAGAAATCTTTGTTGAGTCCTCTGTGCTTTGCTTTGAACTGGCCTCTGTTTCTGACTCCAGGGAAGTACAATCAAATATGAGTAAGTTTATGAGTAAAACTTAGTTCAACAAAGGATACTTGAGGGGCTGGAGCGGTGGCTCAGCGGTTTCGGCGCTTGCCTGGCAAGCACGAGGACCCGGGTTCAAACCCCAGCACCACGTACGCAACTGAGTGTTGGAGCAACTAAGGCCATGTGAAAAACTAAATAAAGTTGTTTCTCTCTTTCTCTGTCTCTCTCACTGTCCCTCTTTCTTTAAAAAAAAAAAAGGATACTTGAAGGAGAAGGTTTTGAACCACTAGACTCTGTAAGATAAATGAGTAGAGACACTTTTACGCTGGTTGTCATTTCACACGAGCGGTGTTAGGCACACAGACGCTGTAGTTGTCACCATTATAAAATATGGGGGTTGTGTAGCACTGAGGACCCAATGGGATGATAAGACACTGTACTTTAACCTGGATGCTGGTGAAATGACTTTAATAGGTAATGTTTGCTACCAGAAAAGGACTTGGAGATGAGACGTTTGTGGCTTCTAGTGCCCTGGCCAAGCTTCTGGCAAAGGCAACCAACCATGGCTCTCGCTCAAGCGTGTCTTCCACAAGAATCCTAATGGGAGTACAGGTGCTCAAAGCCAGCCAGTAGTCTTAGTTAAAAATTGTGACTTTGAGCTTACCACAGTTACACAGCCATGTGCAATAGCATAAGGAAACCATTACATGACACAGGATTACATAATACTCGATTTAAACTTTTATAAAGATTAAAGCAGGCAAACTACTATATGATATTAGATATCTTTAGTGGGTGTAGTGACTGGGAGAGAGTCTGAAAAGCGCTTCTTATGTAAGAGGGTTGTTCTATTGATTTAGGACTGGTTAAATGGGTACATTTGTTTTGTGAAAATAATTAAGCTTGTAAATAGTTGATATGTGCACTTTTCTGTGTAACATAAACCTCAATGAAATGCGTAATAAAGGATTTAACAGTGTTGGGGATGTGACTATTGGATTAGGAATATAATTTGGTGGAAGGTAATAGTAGCGGCCAGGAGATCAGCTGTAAGAGGATTGATTTCAATACTCAGGGCTCAGATTAGTAAGATGACCCTATCAAATCTAAAGTAGGAAATGATAGAAGACAGTAAAGAAATATATTTTGTATTCATTATTTTTGTTGAACAAATTTGATGTATTTATGAAATTGAATACATACATACAGCGTGTAATGACCAAGAGAGTATAACTAACATTTTCATCTCCTTAAACACTTAAATTTTATGTTAACACATAATAACTATACTATGAAGTACTGTGTGATATTTCATGAGAAAACACACTGATAAAATCGGGGTTATTAACATTGCCATCTTATATTATTTTGGTTTGCAGCCTTTGAGCTCTTCTCTTCTAGTGATTCATAAAATACACAGTAGGTTGTGGTAAAGTGTAGTCACCCTGCTTCGTTGGAGAACTCTTGAATTCCTTACTTCCATCTACTGTGTTTTGGTGCTAATTTTCCAACCCTCTACTCTATTCCCTCTCATTCCTTTGTGCGTCTAGTAACCAGAAGTTATAAAGTTCAATCCCCTAATCAAAAGAAAGGAGCTCTGTCTTTCTGACAAATAAACACCCAGTTTCTCTTTGAAAACTTGTGAGAATGTGTTGCTCACATTTGCATCTAGCATTTAATAACACACATTTCATCCATAGTGCTACATTTACCTCTGCATTCTCAAGTTTAAAAATTCTGCTGCCTTTCTTCCTCCAGGATCCGGGTAATGCTCAATGGTATACCATCACCCTTATCAAGTCTTGCCAGGTCTTAGGTCAGGCTCCCAGGTCCCTTTCTCACCTCATCTACCGCTTTCCTCATTCTCTGCTCGTCTTCAAAACATCAAGCTGGATTCTACGACATGGCATTTACATTTCCTGTTCCTTCTGCCCATAATACTTTTCCCTGCACACTGCTCAGTCAGTTTCTAATTACTCATTTTTCAAATATTATCACCTGAAATATCTCCTCCCTTTCTCCTTATTTAGTGATGCTTCCACCCAAGTTACTCTCGTTGCATTTCCAAACCTTTAATTTTAAGGGGAATTTTTTTTTGAAGAGAGAAGGACAATGAGAAAGAGAGAATCAATTTTTATTGAGTTTTTCACATGGCTTTTGTTGCTCTGACACTTAGTTGTGCACATGAGTGCTGGGGTTTTAACCCGTGTACTTGCACATGCCAGGCAAGCGCCACAACCATTGAGCCACTGCTCCAGCCCCTTAAGGGGAATTTTTTTAACATTGCCTTTTAAATATCTTATTTCTCCAATGGGTGGTAACAAGGTCCATTTGGGAGGCTATTTAAATATTCCATAGGAAAGATGATAGGAGTGAAAGTTAAAGGGGTACAATGGAAACAGAAAGTTGTAGCTGGATTGAGGAAAAGTCTTAGAGGTCAAGGCAATTGTCTTTCTTGCTGGTTACTAAGATTATTTTCTACTATTATGGAACTGCTAGTGAAATAAAAGGAAGACTCCAAGAGGATATAAGCTTCTGGCCTAAACACATGAACAGACACTAATGCCACTGCACAACTTGGACGAGAACTAGAGAAGAAGAGGAGAAGATTTGGTGGAGAAAAATCGAGCTGTCTGCTTTGGACTCGCTGAGTTGGAGTTGTCCTTTAGACACACATATGGAGATTCCAGTAGCTAGTTGTATATGTGAATATTTAAGTCTCAACAGAGTTCAAGACTGTGATTAATAACTCGAAATTTTCTTGAACACAAGTATTTGTACAGTTAAAGGAGTGAGAGAGGTAACTCAGGAAATAAATGTTGATACAGCCCAGTGATATCAAGTAATTTAAGCTGGCCTAAAGGAACAACTCACCAAGTGTACCACTTTATATCACTGCGACCAAGACTGGTATTGTTCCCTCAAGTGATCACTCAAATTTTCCAGTCTTAATATTTTCTTCAGATTTCAAAGCCACTCAAATTTATTTACTATGTACAGTGTGATATCCATCCGTGCTTTTTCCATTTTCACTAGCATTTACTTTAATCCTAGGATAAGGTCTTATCACTCTCATCTACAAAGTCGTCACCGGTTTGGGCAAAGCCTGTTTTCCCTGTGAATTCCCATTCATCTTTGTTTATTCCCGTTAGCCTCTATAATCATCCTTCACCACGGAACAACTTCTCATGCGTTTACTGTTTCTATATGTACATGATATAAAACATGTGATATTTCTGAGTATGCAGGTATTTAAATTTATATAAAATGTATCATGTGCTTTATCCGATCTCTTTCTTACTTTGTATGATTCATACCAGGTTCTTTGAGATCTACTTATATTTCCATGTATCTAGTCTTTTGCTTCAATCTACTCCAGAGGTATCCATGATGAGCCACAACACCTTTTCCTATTCTCATTTCAGTGTTAGACACTTTGATTCCTGCAACATCCCTAAAACCACACCTATCTCTAATATTAATATCTTGATATGTCTCTTTATGAGAATTTTTTTAAAAGAGAGAAGGACAGTGAGAGAGAGAATCAATTTTTATTGAGTTTTTCACATGGCTTTTGTTGCTCTGACACTCAGTTGTGTACGTGGTGCTGGGGTTTGAGACTGTGTACTTATGCATGCCAGACAAGCTCATTAACTGCTGAGCCACCACCCCAACCCCTCTTTATGAGAATTTTTTAATAATTTTAGTTTTGTGGTACTGTGAATTGAGCCAGGAGCACTCTACCTCTGAGAATTCCAGCCTTTTTTAGTTTGGGATATTTTTTTCAAGGCAGGATTCTGCTAAGTCACTGATGCTGGCCTTGAACTTGTAATCCTTCCTCAACCTCCCAAGTCACTGGGATTACAGTCATGTACCATCATGCCCCAAAATAAGCTTTAAGTTTTGCATTAGTTTAAAAATTATTTACAGAAATATTGAGTCCAAAATACAGAGAGTTCCCAAATACCCGCTTCCAACCAACAATTTTGCATATTAATACCTTGTATTGTGTAATCATTCATTATAACTGATAGACCAATATTTATGTGTCATTAACTAAAGTCCACAGTTTACATCAGGACACAATCTTTGTGTTACATGGTTTTCAGAGTTTGAGCAGAAGTGTAAATAAAGTCAGGTAGCCACCATCAGAGTGTATCCCTAAAAACACCTTGTGCTCTGTTTATCCCTCCCTCTGAAGCTACAGTGAGCATTACCTTGAGAATTTGTTTTACTTATTGTGCTCTTATTTTTCAGTTTTCCAGTAATTGTATCATTGTGTCCTCAATCATTGGTTTATAAAAAGACAGTTCTATTCTGAATTCCCTCATAGAAATTTAGCAGCATAATAAATGTTGCATGTACCTACATTTTGTTACAGAATGTAACATGGTTTATAAGACTTTTGATTACTTAAATAGACTGCAAAAGTAACAAATGTTATACAGCAAATGTTCAAAACTGAATTTTTGTCCATATGTTAATAATAATGAGAATTAAGTATCAGCTCATGGAACTTTGTCCAAGTTAACTCCCAAATGGGCCCCTTTCCTGCCACTCCATGACACAAATATTTCCTTTGTGTGTGTGTGTGTGAATCTGTCCTTCTGTTTCTTATTCTCTGCCTCTCGTCTTTCCCTCCTCTGTGGACCTCCTATCAGTTCCTGAGCTAAAAGGAATGATTGCCTTCTGTTCAAGCTGAAACACATTTCCCAAGGCCTTTGAACACTGGTACAGCTAACAGTAGTAGTTATGCAGTCTTCTGCAATGTATTAGCTCCCACTCCTTCTTTCAAATTCCTTCAGCATTTACCTAGAAAGTATACAGACCCAAGTACCAATCTCATTTTTTTATTTTATTTTATTTTTATTATAAGTATATAGAGATACAATTGAGGGGGAAACATTATCAAACCAACAGTAATCAATGTATATATACTTTGTTATCAGGGGTAATGCCAAAACATGGATGACCACCTTGGGTTTCACCTGTTGCAGTTTCCCCCAGAAGAACTCATGCGTTAAATGGGTATCTCGTGGAAGAATGACATCGGCTTCTGGGATGGTTCCCCTATATTCCCACTCTCCAGTCTCCTATGAGTTCTTCATACACACTCCCCGCTCTCTATCCCCCTCCCTATGCCTCCAGGTATCCTATGGAGCCATCCCCCTATTACTCTGAGAATCATATAATTTGAAGTATTGTTAGGTTAGCCATCTAACCTACTGCTTCCCCATGTATTCTAGCTTCCACAGATGAGAGAAACCATTCGGCCCTTTAGTCTCTGAGATTGGGAAACTTCACTTAGCATAATTCTTTCCATCTCCATCCATTTGATATCAAAAGCCATAATATTGTCTTCTCTAATGGCCGAGTAGTATTCCATTGTACATATGTACCAAAGTTTTTGTATCCACTCGTCGAGTGAGGGGCATCTGGGTTGGTTCCATAGTCTAGCTATAGTAAATTGAGCCGCTATAAACATTGATGGAGCCGTATCACTATAATATGCTGATTCTAAGTATTTTGGGAAAATACCCAAGAGTGGGATAGCTGGGTTGTAAGGTGGTTCCATCTTTAATTTTTTGAGGATTCTCCACATTGCTTTCCATGGTGGCTGAACCAATTTGCAGTCCCACCAACAGTGTGACAGTGTTCCTCTTTTCCCACAGCCCCTCCAGCATCTGTTGTTGTTTGTATTCTTCATTTTTGCCACTCTAACAGGAGTGAGGTGGTATCTCATCGAAGTTTTGATTTGCATTTCCCTTATAGCTAATGATGTAGAGCATTTTCTCATATATTTATGGGCTTTCTGGACTTCCACTGGAGAGAAGTTCCTTTTGAGTTCTTTAACCCATTTATTGATTGGATTATTTGTGAGTTTGGACTTTAGTTTCTTTAGTTCCTTGTATATTCTGGATATTAGCCCTCTGTCTGAGGTGTAGCAGTCAAAAGTTTTCTCCCATTCTGTAGGTTCTCTCTTGATGCTCTTGACTAGATCTTTGGCTGTGCAGAAACTTTTTAGTTTAATTGCATCCCATTCATTTATTCTTGATTTTACTGCTTGAGTTTTGCTAAGGAAGTAGCTGCCGACTCCTGTATGCTGTAGTGATGACCCCACTCTTTTTTCTAGTAAGTTTAAAGTTGTAGACTTAATATCCAGGTCTTTGATCCATTTTGATTTAATTTTTGTAAGTACCAATCTCTTGATTTCACTCCTCAGCACTCTGAACACAACACACAAATCTACTATCCTAAATGCATGTTTTTATAATAAGTATTTTGGCAGCGTCCCATAGTTCACATGACATCAAAGTCCTTCCCTCATGCCATGTGCTTTGCTGCACATTTTGACGTCACTCTCCTATGGATCAGGAGGGATGGCTACATCTGGGATTTCCATTGTTGACTACTATAATGATTCTGCCAGATCTCAAGTGCAATATTCTACTTTTTAAACATTTACCCTAAATTTCAAGTTGTTTTATATTTTGTTGTTTTCCTCGTATTGTTTTTGTTCTTCAATAAGCTTACCTGTTCCAATATTTCTTAGGTTTGGACGGAAGGTGCTCTACCTGTGGTGCTTACTCCAGCTGTTCATCGCTGACACCTGTGCAACCTTCGCTCCCAACTTTCTCATTTTCTGCTTATTGCGCGTCTGGGCTGGATTGTCCTCCTCTTCAGTTCTGATGAACTCATTTAGCCTCGATAAGTCAATAACTTGAGGCTTTCATTTTCTCCATGCCTGAATTAGCCATGAAATTACACTTTGTCTGAAATGACAATAATATGCATGTTTTCTTTTAGTGTCAGAGTGGACAATAACCAAAAGGCAGTCTCTGGGAGTAATACTGCTAACATCTTCCTTCAGCATTGGGAACATATTCCTCGGAGTACTGGCTTTTGCCATTCGAAGCTGGCGCACACTGCATCTGACACTGTCTATACCCTTGTTTATCTTCCTCTTGCCCTCCAGGTATGAACAATCTCCACATTCCTTATAAGGGAGGCTAATGTGAGAACAGGAGAATCGTGTCACTGGATATCTGTATGGTCCCAATCAATTCTGATCCTAAGCCATGTCCACATTAGTACCCATTGTGCAATTCAAGGTGCAAAAAAGGAAGTAGAGTAGCAATCTGAATGGAGATTGGCACTTTGCAGTCACCATTTTTGTACAGTATGCACACAATTACCATGAAATAATTTTAATGGAAAAAAAATCAAAATTTTTATTAGGTTTTTATTGGTGCAGTATAATTATACATGATAGTATTGTGACATACTCATATATGCACATAACATAATTTACTACATTTCATTTCTCAATACCTCCCTTTATCTTCCCTCCTCTCTGCCTCTGAATGTCTTCCTCTACTGATCTCTCTTCTACATGCTTACTTTTTTAACTGGTGCATTGTAATTATATATAAAAGTAGGATTAATTGTGATTTGTTCATACATGCACAATGTGGTTGATTTCAATACCCAGTACATCTCCTTGGCATCCCTTTCTCCCTCACCCTTGATCGCCTTCTCTACTATACTGTTCCCCCTTCTATTTTCATGAGCTCCCTTTATTTTATTCCTCTTTTTTTTCTACATTCCACACGTGAGAGAAAACATTCAGTCTTTGACTTTCTATCTTATTTTGTGTGGCATTATGCTCTCCCGGTCCATCCATTTACCAGCAGATAGCATAATTTCATTCTTCTTTATGGCTGAATAAATTTTCTTTATTTGTTCATCTGTTGATGGACACCAGGTCTGATTTCATTTCTTGTCTATTGTGAATGCACTGCTATAAATGTTGGAATGCATGTGTCACTGTAGAAAGCTGATTTTTGCATAAATACTGAAGACTGGAACAGTTGAATCATATGGTGGCTCCATTCCTAGTCTTTTGAGGAATCTCCCTACACTTTCTAAAGTGATTTACTAATTTGCAATCCCACCAAAAACGAATGTGTTCCTTTCTCCTCATGACCTTGCCAGCATTTATTGTTTATATTCTGGATGTTTGAAAATCTTAGCACAGTGAAATGAAATCTCAGTATAGTTTTGATTTGCATGTCCTTGAATGCTAAGGATATTGAACATTTTTCTTATATTTATAGGCTACTTGTATTTCTTCTTTTTGGAAATGTCTATCTAGTTCTTTTACCCATTTACTGATTTGGTTATTTGAGGGGTTATTTTAAGTATTTTTAGTTCTTTACATTTTCTTGATATTAATGCCCTATTGAAAGAGTAGGTGGCAAAGATTTTCTCCCATCTCTAGGCTCTCTTCATGGTTTTGTTTTCTTTGCTGTGCAGAGCCTTTTTAATTTGTTGCCACTCAACTTATTGATTCTTGATTTTATTTGTTGAGCTTTATGAGTCTCATTAAGGAAGTGCATGCCTGCATCTATATGTTGAAGTGTTGACCCTATATTTTTTTTCTAGCTGTTGTGAAGTTTCTGGTCCAATTCCTAGGTGTTTGATCCACACTGAGTTTAATCTTGTGCAGTGTAAAAGACAGGGATCTAGTTTCTTTCTTCTACAAATGAATATTCAGTTTTCCCAGTATCATTTGTTTAAAAAAAAAAGCTATCTTTCTCTAACATATATTTTTGGCACCATTTTGAAGATTAGAATATTAGATGAGCATGTCTTTGTGGGTTTGTCTTTTTTTTATTAGAAGAATATAGAAATACAGTTGAGGGGGAAACATTATCAAAACATTAGCAATCAATGGATATAAACTTTGTTATCGAGGGGAAAAACCAGATCATGGATGACCACCTTGGATTTTACCTATTGCAGTTTCCCCCAGAAGAACTCATGCGTTAAATGGGTAGTTCGTGGAGGAATGACATCGGCTTCTGGGATGGTTCTCCCATCTTCCCAATCTCCAGACTCCTATGAGTTCTTCATATACCCTCCCCATTCCCCCTCCCTAAACCTCCAAGTATCCTATAGAGCCATCCCCCTAATGCTCTGAAAGTCATTCAATTTGCAGTTTTGTTAGGTTAGCCGTCTGCCATACTGCTTCCCCATATATGCTAGCATCAACAGATGAGAGAAACCATTCGGCCCTTGAGTCTCTGAGATTGGGAGACTTCACTAAGCATAATTCTAT
>PVKS010032673.1:0-22356 GCA_004027875.1 Aplodontia rufa | reverse complement strand
CTAACAAAGCCTCAAATTGAATGACTTTCAGTGCAACAGGGGCGAAAGCTCCCTAGGTAACTTGGAGGTGGAGGGAAGGGGATGGGGAGGGGGGAGGGTATATGAAGAACTCATAGGAGTCGGGTGATGGGGAAGATGGGGGAACCATTCCAGAAGCCGATGTTATTCCTACACTAGATACCCATTTAACACCTGAGTTCTTCTGGGGGAAACGGCAATAGATGAAACCCATAGTAGCTTATCTATGCGTTAGCATTACCCCTGGTTATCAAACTTTATACACATTGATTGCTACAGTTTTGACAATGTTTCCCGCTCATCTGTATCCTGTATCGCAATATACTTCTAATAAAGGTGGAAAAAAAATTTATGAATTTCATGTCTCAAATCCTGAAGACATTGGTCTGTATTTTTCTTTTTGTGCACTGGTTTTGTTTGCTTTGAGTACAATTGTAATAATAACTTTGTAAAATAAACTTGTAAGTGTACCTTCCTATTTACCACTCTGCAAATGATTTTCTAGAATTATTCTTTAAACCATGGTAGGAATTCCATAAAAAAGCCCTAAATCTAGAAATTTATTTTATGTGAAGTGGTAAATTACAAATTCAATAATGTTAATAACTTAGGTTATTCAAATTCAATCTATAATAGTTCAAACAAAGTAAATTGTGTTAATTTTTGTTCTTTAATGCTTGTTCTGTTTTAGTTTAATTCTCATACCTTTCATTTGTGTATGTTCTATAGATATTTATGGTTCCCTAGGGGTTTCCATTTAAATTATGACATGAACTATAGTTGCATGGTTTCAATAATGTACAAAATAATATTCCTCTACAGCTCCAAGCCTATTCCCCATCACTCACTATTGTCACAAACTTACATGTGTATGCATGATGTGTGTAATAACAGACTTAATAATGGGGGTTTTGTTACATCAGTCTCTTAAATTATGTAGAAAACAAAAGTAGCATTAGCTTCTACAATTGTAGTGAATTTGCCGTTGCCAGAGATCTTTCTGTTTTCACCCTGCTTTGAGTTCCTTCAGTTCAATCTGAAAGACTCCCCTTATGCAAGGAACATCTGGTGATGACCAACTCCCTCAACTCTTTTTTACCTGGCCTGTGGTTTGAATGTTGGTGTCCTTCCAAAATTTCTGTTGAATCTTAAATCCCATTGCAATAGTATTGAGAGGTGAGGCCTACAGGAGTTCCTTAGGTCATTAGGCTTCAACTTCATAGATGGAACGTGTACCTTTAGAAAAGAGTGTGCATAAGGTCCAAGTTCAGTTCCTCGCACTATGCATGCACCCAGTACACATTTACTAAGCTGGGCATAGTGGTGCACACCTATAATCCCTGCTGTTTGGAAGTCTGAGGCAGGAGAATTACAAGTTTGAGGCCAGTCTGAGCAACTTAATGGGACACTGCCTCAAGTTTAAAGTAAAAATCTTTGGCTGTAGCTCAGTGATAGAGCATTTACCTAGCACCTGTGAGACCCTGTGTTCAATTGCCAGTATCACACACAAAATAACAAACCAAGAAAGGAAAAAAAGGAAGTGAAGGAAAGAAAATGAGTTCAATCCTTCTGTCCCTTCTACCATGTGAGGGCAAAAAATAAAAAAATAAATTACCATTTAGAATGAGAAAGCGAATCCTTTCCACACAATGAATCTTGGAACTGCCACTTGATCTTGGACTTGCCAGGCTCCAGAACAGCAAGAAATCAATTTCTGTTGCTAGTAAATTACCCAATCTAAAGTATTTTGTTACAAAAGTGCAAAGGGACTGAGGCTTCTTGGAATGCCTCCATTTCTCCCTCCTGTGGGAAGAATACTTTTGCTGGCCAGAGGATTCTTGACTGATTGGTTTTATCCTTCATCACTTTGAATATATCAACCCACTGGCTTCTGAGTTCCAGGTATTTTTGTTTTGTTGGTTGGTTAGGGTTTGTTCATTGTCTGTTTATTTTGTTTGTACTGATGATTGAAACCAGAGGTTTTCTACTGCTGAAACATATCCCCTGTCCTTTTTGTTTTTTATAAATGTAAGTTGTTGAGGCTGGCTTGAACTTGTGATTCTCCTCAACTACCAAATTTACCGGGATTACAGGTATATGCCCCCATACCTGGATTGAGTTCTAGGTTTTATGATTTTAAAATTTGATGGAATCTTATGGGGAAATGATGAAAGCGTCCTTCCTCTCAGCCCCATAAATATTAATACATGCCTGCGGTGTCTTGAGCATGTTGTCACAGTATCACAATATGAATGAAGTGCTATCATCTTTTGACACCAATCATTCTGAGCTGAAATTTAATGAATTGACTATAATGAAGTCTTTAAAAGCCAAAAGTTACCAGAGGTTTTCAGACTTGAAATGAAAAGGCCATTGATGCATCTTATAAATTTTAATTTCTAAGCAAGTAAATGTATCCATAAGCCAATGAAGTGGAAGGGGGAGAGAGGGAGAGAAAGAGAGAGAAAGAGAGAGAAGAGAGAGTGCACTTCTGGAATGCTTTCTTATTTTCATTATTTAAGTGGAAAAGATCTTGGAAACCAAAAAGGGAAACCACCACTGTGTGTTAGGCCCAGCAGTGACCGGGCCATTTCTTGCTCTGACCTCACCAGAGCCAGTGTGAGGGAATTTCAAACAGCACCTACATAACGCCCTGGCACCATGTCTGGTTGTTTGTCCTTAAGCACAGAGAGCTCTTGGTCACCTACAGGACTTATGGATACCTCATTTGGTGGGTTGGTTGTTATGATTTTTTATTTTTTAAGTGAGAGGAGAGAAAGAGAATCAATTTTATTTATTTTTTCATCTGGCCTTTGTTTCTCTCCACACTTAGTTGTGTATGTGATGCTGGGGTTTGAATCCAGGTCCTTGCACATGCTGGACAAGTGCTCCAAGCACTAAGCAACTGCTCCAGCCCCATGATTTTTTAATTTTTATTTTGGTTTTTCGGTTTGGGATTTTTTTTCTGGTTTTAGTTTTTATTTTGGTTTTGCAGTTCTGGTATTTGAGGGTATATTTTCTTTTCCTTCCTTTTTTTTTTTTTTTTTAGCTAGATCCATAGTTGATGTTGCTCTTTACGACGTATAGTAAAGGTAGTGAGTGTAATGAGGTGATGTCTGTGTGGCAAGGCCTCTCATCTAGCTCCTCCTTTGAGGATATCTTCATGTGTCATTATAAAGTCCTGAGGGACATTGGGCAGGGATGCTTTGCCCAAGTACAACTGGATCACCATATCTTCACTGAGACAGAGATAGATGGGAAAATCTTGCCAAAGGTAGAACAGAATTGCCCCTTCATTATATCCAAACTTTGTATAATGAAGACTATGGAACACCCAAATGTGATCAAACTCTTTCATGTTATTGAAAACATCTACCTTGTAATGGAGCATGCAAGTGTGGGACAGTTACTGCCCCACACCCAGAAGTCACTGGCATACAGGAAGAGGTGTGTTCATGCAGATCACATGTGCAGTTTGCTGCTGCCACAAGAAGGGCATCGTGCACAGAGATCTGAAGCTGGAGAACATCCTAGTGGAAGTTGGAGGAAACATCAAAATTATTGACTTCGGACTGGGCAATAGGTTCATGACTGAGCAGAAAGAAGCTGGATGCAATCTGTGACACTCTTCCATAGTGTGCCCCATAACTCTACCAGTGGGAAGAATATGACAGCTCCACACCGGACATCTGGAGCCTGGGTGTTGTTCTGTACTTCATGTCATAGGGTGCCTCCCATTTAATGGGACCACCTCTTTGCAGCTGAAGGAGCAGATCCTGCATGCAAGGAACAGCATTCCCTCTCATGCTTCCACTGAACTGCAAAGCTTCATCAGTCAGTTAGTAACCATTGACCCCAGGAGAGGCCCACTGTAGACCAAATCATGAAACACCCATGGCAGAGCCAGGTTGAGAAATATTCATGGATTCTTTCTAAGGAGCCATGCCCCAACCACCAGAACCCTATAATAATGAAGGTCATGTTTGCCATGAGTTATGACCCATATGATGCCAAGGTATCTTTGGTAAACAGAAAATTTGATGAGGCGATGGCTACATATCTGATTGCAGCACTGGACAACACTGGGGGCAAGCTTGTACATTCCAAGTTAAGACTGCACATCTGAAGGTGGGGTTTTACTCAGCCCTCACAGATCCTTCCACCTTCACTCTCCACCCAAAGAGGAATGTCATTGAGCCTGCCCTCTGAACCTTCCCCTCCTTGCACTTTTGAGCCTCAACTGGCTGAAGAAGACAAGCTGTCAGGGCAGAAGGATGGCATAAGGGCCAACCTGCCTGCCATTCAGCCTGCAGGCAACAATCCCCACTCCCAGAATAGCCCCTGGCACGTCCCTGTGCTCCCTCAACCAGCCTCTGGACTAGCAGCGTGGGTGGGAGGCAGAGAGCAGAAAGTCCTCCCAGGGTAAATCGTCAGAAGAAACTTCTGTTTCCACCTGGCAACCCCACAGTGGGCCTGTAGCCTGTAACCCTGACTGCATCCAGAGCTGGAAAGGGGTGAATAGGATTGCCACCAGCATTCTGCTAATATGTTGCTGCATGTTGACCCAAAAAACTCATGCTGGATTCAGAAACAAAGTGGCTTCAATGAAAGTGAATAGCTAAAACATAAAACCAAGTAGGCGAGTCAGGCCAGCATTTTATTTCATATATGCATTTTAAATTTTTATATATGCTTTTATTAATGTCATTTTCAATTAACAAATCACCACTGTATACATGTGTGAGGTGCAATGTGATATTTAGATAACCCTACACAGTATGGGATGATTAATTCATGCTAATTAACTTATCTATTGCCTCAAAAAGACAGATCACCTCAGAGAGGCAGGAGGAAGGTGTCCAAACTTCTGAGGACTTCTCCACACAGATTCCAGTCACAAGGGTATCTGTAGCTACCTGGAGATGAAGGATCCACTCCAACCCCACCTGGGAGAAACACCAGGGACTGTTTTACCCGGGTCACTTCCACTGCCCTTCTTTTCTGAGTCCTTTCTCCCATATTTCTGTAATAACAGAAGTAATTCTTAATGAATTTCTCTTTCTTACAAATCTTAACGTAAAACAAACTCCTGTGAGTGGGGGAGGAGTAATCTGTCAAAGCAGTTGAACTGAAGCTACTCATAGGTTTCCTTTATCATTGTTTAAAGGTTTGCAATATCTGTAATAGTTATCATTCTTGATATAGGTAATATGTCTTACTTTTCATTGTTGGGAGGTTTAGAGATTCAAGAATTTTGCTGATCTTTTTTATGTTTTCAGTATCAATGACTTCTGTTCTTACATATAATATGTCCATTCTTAGATTGCATTTTGTTTATTTTGCTTCTCACTAGCCAGATTTTCTGTTTGTTTTATGGTGATACAGATCAAATCAGGGGCCTTCTGTATACTAGGCAAGTGCTCTACCAGTAAGCTACTTCCCCATCCCTACTTTCTGAGTTCTTGGGGTGAGACCTTAGATTATTTGAAATACTTTTTTTAGTTACTTTATGCATTTATGGCAATAAATTTCATTCTCAGTGCTGCTGTAGCCATGTTCCACAAATTTTAATTGAACAATTATATGGCACTGGCAGTGGTACAGTCAAAGAATTATATCTATATTTTCCATTTATTCATTTACTGTGTTAAGCCAAGTAGGAATTCTGAAATGCTTCTTCATCGCTGTTTTTCAATGGTATCTCTTATAATCAGAAGGATATATATTTCTTAACATATTTTCTAATTTTTATTTCATTTCGTACTTCAATTTGCCATCTAAACAGGTGAATCTGTTTTCTAGTTCTACTGTATTTTGAACTTTCATGTTTAGAAACATATGCATATAAAAATATTACATATATACACATATATATGTGTGTATATATATATTCAAGCTGGAAACCATTAATTCTGTGTAAAGAACTACCTATCATTTCACCTACTCAATTATTAGAGAAAATATGGCACCATCTATACTAAATCAGTATGTAAATTTTTATAATGCAGTTTTTATAGGACATAAATGAGCTATTTTATTTATTTATTCTAGACATTGAGAAGTAATTAGCAATGATGATGTTATGGTTTGGATCTAGGAATATCCCCCAAAAGTTCAGGTGAAAAGACTGGATTATGAGTGGATTCATCTATTTGATATATTAATTTCAAGACAACTGGGTGGTACCTGTGGGCAGTTGGGCATGGATGGAGGTGGTATGTCACTGGGGGCATCCTTATCCTTGGTGCCTCTCTCTCTCTCTCTCAGCAGCCATGAGCTAATCAACTTTCTTCTGCTGTGCCCTTCCCACCATGTTGTTCCACCTCCCTCACACCCAGAGCAGAGGAGTCAACTGACCATGTACTGAGACCTCTGAAACCATGAGCCAAAATAAGCTTTTCTTCATCTAAGATGATCTTTTCTGGCATATTTTGTCATGAAAAGCTGACTAACACAGGAGGAAATTTGTATTCTAATATTTCATACCATGAAGCATGCTTATTCTAATTTAATAATAGCACACATCTCATATTCAACCTAAATGTTTCACTTACTCCATTTACTTTACAGCAGGTTGAATTCCTTTTAATAGTTTGTATTTGTGTGCAGATGATAAGGCACAAGTGATTAGAGAAACTCTAGCAGTGCTGGATTACTTCTCAACACCATCCCAAAGCTGACAAAAAGCGTCAAGATCCTTTAGTGATATTGATGGCATGTGTATAACCCTGAAAATGCTGAAACTGCTACATACCCTGGGACAGTGACAAGTGATAAGAACCTGGAGACAGCTTTGTTCTTAGCCTTATTTATCACTCTGGAATTCTAAGAATGGGTAGAATTAAAAAGAGCCTTTATGTTCAACAGGAGCTAGATTCCCATTATGCCCTATCTCACTGTTGATAAAAGCCTCCTCACATAATGAATACAAGAACATAGCAGGGAAAAGACTAAAAGGAAAAGTATATGATTTGTGATGGTTATTTTAAAATGTACTACTGTTGGTACTTTCCACAATCTAATAATTTTTTTTATTTTTATAGGAAAGGATTAGTAGATAAATATGGTCATTTTAAGTGCTAAATCCCCTACTAAAATGTGCACATTATTAAGGGGGGAATCATATAAAAATGATAAATTCAGAATCAGTATACGTGGGTTTGTGGAAGTCAAAATAGGCTTGGTAGATGTCAAGAAAGTAGTGGGCTTCGAAATGGTCTGAAGAAGTGACAGGACTCTGTCAGTTAATAAGTTTTATTTTAGTGTCCACCCAATTATGGACAGATTATTTTATGTTGTTTTAAGTTGCTGTTACCTGGAAAGCCAAAGAATTTATGTTTCCTTCCTGCTTCTTTCTTTACCTTCTTTTTTCCACCAAGTAAGGTGGTCCAGTGGATCCTTAACCCATGCTTGTTAATCAACTGCATCCTTTGTCCATATAAAGCAATTTTCCCTGAATAACTAATAACCAGCACCACAAATGAGCTGACAGTTATTCTGTGTTCTTCTAGTTTCCCCAGATAAGCAGTGTCCAAAGGAGGATGCAAAGACCTAGTGCATTCAGTGCAGCCTTTCTTTGTCTAAGATAGAAATGTTACTTTTATGTTCCCTTTATTTTTAAATAAAACTTATCATGTCCATTATAAGTATTAGAAAGTTTACCTAGGAGGAGGAGAAAGAGAATGAATCTTTACCAACTAATACCTAATTCCAAAAAGCATTCAAACTTGGCAGTGTTGGGTTTTATTTACACTGTGCATTAAGGGGCAAGTCTTCTGGAGCAATCTTCCTCTTTAGGTTAATAATTTTGTAAATTTCACTCATAAATTGACAGATATATATTATCCATGGTGATCTTGTATATTTTCTTTAGGTGTCCTCTATTATTTCTTCAGTGCTTTATATGATTTGGAATCATTTCAGTATGTTCAGCAAAAGTGCCAGTGATGGAAACTTCACATACCCAGAGTGCCAATACTGATGTGGCAGAATCTAAGATGTGAGACTTAGTATATGGAATACAGACTTAAGGGATTAATAATACTCTTACAGATTGGAATTGGTTCTCACAACGCCACCCACATTCTTGGATGCTTTTCCATGTGATTTGTTCCTTTTTAGTTCCTTTGCCATATTGTAATGCAGCCAGAAGAACCCTCAGATGAAGGTGCCTGATCTTGAACTCTGAAGCTGCAAATATGTAAAATAACTTTTTTCTTTATACCCAGTATTGGTTATTTTGTGATAACAGCACATAACATGCCAGAATAGGGCTTTTAATCACTCTTTCCCATAATGTTTACCTTGAGTCACCAGGAAACTCAAAGATCTGTGCAAACAGAATTCAGGATGACATTTTTCACACAGTGCTTTCTTTTGCTCTAATGCAGGGGTCCTCAAGGAAATGGTAAAACTGTATGTATTCTGGAATCACTCCCCTTCTGAAGACACAGTCTTATTAAGAAATATGGAAAACTGACCTCTTCTGGAGCACCTCCATGATCTCAGATACCTTGTGGAAATAAGGACTGGTAGTTTAGTAAAAGGAAGCAATTTTCCAAATAACAAACTGTGGTCAGCTGTATACAACCCTAGAATCAGCTATGTTTCCTTGTAGATTGTAAGTTTGGGTGTATCAATATTTGTCTATGTCCATGTTTCCCATGGACAAATATCCCAGTTGCACAACACAATTTCCATTGGTGACTTTCTCAATTAAAAGAATAATCCTTATCTATGCTTTACTGACATTAACTAGTTCAAACCTCATAACAGTTCTTTTTCCATTCACTATATCACTCCAGAGATGAATATACCAAACACAAAGATAACTGGCCAAGCTCATTAGCTACTAAGAGGAAGACCCAGGATGTGTGCTTAGGTATGTGGTCCAAAGTTGATCTTTTAAACTACCTGCAATTATCACCCTGTTGAGTAATCTCTAGCTACTACGCTAGAGAGTTCCAACATTCAGAATAATTGGAGTAACTGAAGTCTACCAAGATACCAACACTATCCAATATATGATAGCCTCAATGGTAATAATCCCAAGATAGCATCTATGAATCTGTCTGCTGACTTTCACACAATCATCAGTGTGAATGTACAGAAAAAAACAAGCTTCTGGTAAGATTATAGATTTTGAAGATTTGGAGACATTATATAGGAACACCTAGTTGAATCTATCATAGTTGGGTCACTCCTAAGTACTAAACTCTAATTCCAGTAATAATTGGTGAACTGCAACATTCATGTTACATCATGGTTTTCGAAGTGAATTAGAGGCTCTGTGCTCAGAGAGTGCTTCTTTCACTAATGGACTCAATATTGTTTGGTAAGTGCAAGCATAGGGAGCCAATACCCTCAATGAATTTATACACATGGCAAAGAAAAGTATGACAGGATGTAATCATTTATAAAATTTCAGTCACAAATAGGTTTTAGCTATGGAGGAGTTTGTTTAAGAAATGGAACTCTGTCAATTGCCCCTGCAAAGTCTATGGATAAGAGGAATTTGTGAAGTATCAACTGAACTTCGATCAAGAACAGATGAGCAAGAAAAGTACACACTCAGTGACAGTGCTTCCACTGCCTTTTTCTTAAGCTAGGCTTAGCCCAGGCTGCACAGATACTTGCTGATCAGTTGACACCAAGAAATTGATGGTCATAGTCAAAGTTCATTAGGCCACCAAAACATCAAAATGTCCATTCTTCTAGACAATTGACATTGATGGCTTATCCATGATTAAACAATGAAAGGGATGCTTTTTCTTTTATAACACCATCTTATAACCTGTAGTTTAGAATAACTTGGATTCTGGGCCATCTTGGGAGACAAGTAGACATTAGTCTCTCAATGTGGTAACTTGATCCTCAGAAACATTCACTGAAAAGCAGGGAAGACAGTTTGGGGGGAGAAGGCCACAAACTTGCACTTCCCATATCTCTCAGGACTTCTATTTGGAGGTAACAGTCACAGTTACCTGTGAGGTAGAGGAAAAAGAGTGGTTTGTGATTTGGGACCTGCTATTCTTCCAATTTTATTCTCACATAAAACTTGGAGTATGAAGGTTTAGTGAGGGGAGTTCTTGGATCAGAGTTCCAGGGCATGATTTAGAGGTTTCAGTCATTCAGGGATCTCTTTTCCTAGTGAACCAAATATATTTCCCCCTCACAGATTCACCACTGAAACTTTTATAATTCTGCAAATCACTTAACATCTCTATATATCAATAATCTCAAGTGAAAAACAGTAGGCACAACCCCCTTATCTGCCCACTTTACTGGAGATAGCATGTATCCTTCATGAGTTGTAAAACATGTGTAGGTAAGGAATGAAGAGTAAATATTCATTCTCCTCTGCCTTGGCACCATCCATTTGCTCTGTCTGGATTCAACCACTGTTGTCTAGCTTATTTTTTTCTGAAGTATCAGAGACAGAGACAGAGCTCTGTTGCTTCTTAACTACTGATTAAATTTATGTACTAGTTATTAAAATTAAGGATTAACATTTCTTCATGAATCACTTTGGGAAATTTTTCTAGGATTTTTGTCTATTTTGTACATATTTCCAAACTGATTGCGTAAGTTAATTCAGAATATTTGTACACTATCTATGACATCTTTGGAGAAAAGTCCTCCTACTAATTTTTAATACACTTGAGATTTCACTTTTCCCTTCATAAATCTCATTAGTCTTGCCCTACTGTTCTCAAAGAATGAACTTTTGACTGTTATTTTCCCTATTAACATCATCATTTTCTATTTCACAGATTTCTCTTTTCAACCGGATACTCTTCCTTTCACATTAATTTTATCCTGCCATTTTCTAAGAATTTTTGTGTTTGCTTCTTTCATTATCATTCTTTCTGCTTTTATTTTTAAATTTTAATTGACAATTGCATAAATTTCTGGGGTGCACTGTCATGCTTTGATACAATGTGGATATGCATTTTTCTCAGTGTAATGCATGCATCCTATTGTATCTCATAATTTACACTTTGACCAATTTTTATTATTTATTGCTAGTATTGTACAATTTTATATAATTTTGTACACATTCGCTCTAAATTTGCTAGAGATGATATAATTGATTTGTATAAATCTTTTCATATTTTTTCATATTCTTTTTCATTTATTCTATCTTTGGGGTAGATTTTGTGATGTTGGATTGGTAGATCACAGGGTCAATGCTTATAAAGCTTTACTAAATGTTTCCAAATTCTTCTCCATGGGTGTGAAAATCATACACAATAAAATTTGAGATTTTAGAAATTTTGCCAGTGATAGATGAGAATTTGTATCTCAGCACAGTTTCTTTTTTGTATGAAGTTAAGATCCTTAGTCTTTTCTCCCTGAACTGTTTATTCCTATTTCTAGCAAGTGTAATTGGAATTGCTAGTAGTTTTAAATTCCCCATTTTTAGAGACTTGTTAGACTTATTTTTAAAACTTTGATGTAATACAGTAATGTTTCCTGTTTGTCATTTATCCTTATTTTGTTTATTGAACTACATGTCAACGATTTTCTCTTTTCCTATGACAATATTCATCTCTATATTCTCATGGGTTCTGCTCTTAGAAATAGCTGTAATCACTTTCTACAGTAATCTGTGCTACATTGTCAAGAAGCATATCAGCTAAGGGGTCTACTGCCCCTGCTTTACTACACTTTATATTTCTTTGTTTCAGATAATCCTGAGGAAACCCACAGATGTCTCAAGAATGTTATGGCTTACTCTGCGCATTGCAAGATCATCCAAGCTGACCAGAGAAGATGATGCAGCCCTGAGCAAAAAGTTAAGGGATGCATCTGAGAAGCTCTGGAGGACAACAGGGAGTGCTAGCAGCACCCTCCCTTTTGCTGGGTCAGTCATCATCCACGGGTATTTTGCCAGAATTCTTAACTGACTACTAAGCAAAGAATAATTGTGCTAACTTTCATCTTGTAGGTTTCATTGTTGTTTATTGATAATTTTTAATGAGGTGACTATTGACCAGATTTTTATACTTTTTATTATTACTTCATGTCATTCAAGTAAAGGAAAGTTGATAATGTTCCCTACATGTACATGTAAACTAGGAGCATTGGAGCCACACTTTTTCTGAAAGAGATGTGACTGTACATGTGTGTGACATCCCAGTGAGCACAGGAACTTCCAGTGTCAGACTCTCTCCCTCACTTTATGCACCCATTCTTTCCCCACAGTTCCAAAGATGCATCCCACCAATAGGCCAGTGTGTACTTCCCAAAGGCCCAATTGACAGCTAAATAAGAATACTCAAAGCTCAGCTTTCAAGTCTCTGAGTTTTCCTAACTAGTCCCATGGGCATTTCCATGGGTAAGATTTGCCCCTCAGCCTTGCCTCTGGCCCTGGGGTACAAGGACCTGCCAGAAGGACTCTGTTGCCTAGAACCCAGTCATCATATACTCAAGTGTTCCCTTGGCTCACTGGGGACACAGAGCTCCTCATGACTCTAGATCGACTATAAGTATTCAGTGACTTTGTATCAGCTGGGCCCTTCCCCACTACATGCCCAAACCCATGTGTGGACTCCTCTGAATGGGGCAGACTCAGGCCCTTTGCATTACAGAGCCTCAGTCACAATAGCAGTATGGGCCACATCTGCCTTCCACATTGATCCCAGAAACTCCAGAATGCAGTTCTACACCCCAATGTGAGTAGACTCTCCTATTGCCTCTCAGAACTCCCCTCCCACCTTAGATCCTAGTACCCCTTTCTCCCCCAGCCTGCTAATTGCTGTGTCTGACGTTAGTTCTAGTCCTTCACACAGTACATCTGGATTGGATCCCCAGCAAGTACCTGACTTTTGGGTCAACTCCATGGGCACAACTCTCCCTTCCCAACCTTTAATACCTCTAGGCAGCTCCAACGTGAGCCTCCTCCCCTCTACCTAGGCACTTCTAATGCCCCCAATTGACAGATGCAGCTATGGATACCTCCAACCTGCCTGCCCTGGGGTTCTGTTTACACCAAGATTAAACTTCCCTCTGGCCCTGGAAACACTATCAGAATCATATATGGGGGCTTTGATGAGCAGCAACACTGCGCTGCCACATTTGATAACACTCTGCAGTTTGAAATCAGGTAGCACCAGATCCAGCCCTGGCCCCAATATCTATTCAGGCCTTCCAGGCTTGGCAGCACATTCAGCTTGGGGAATTGTTACCCACAGATAATATCTTGGGCACCTATAGGAGCACCTAGTTTACCTTTACTGTCATCTGTGTTGTGTTCCCCCATGACACATCTACTGCATTTTGTTCCATACTTGCCACATATTTGACAAGTTCTATGACCCGGATTTGGTCCAACAGTTGGAAGCCCTGCTCAAAATCTCCCAATACAATCCCTGCAAGATTTACAGTTTCTATGCAAAAATGATCTTTGGAATAAGAGTTGTCCCTAACCATTTGCATTGTTGAACATCTGCTCAGAAACTAGAGGAAACCCAAGTGCCAAACACTGTTATGGGACAAACTTGGGCCTGAACACCTGTGTTCACCCTAGCTAAAGCATCGCTATACTGACTATGAGACCCAACACTAAGAGTAACCCCGTGCTTGAAGCTATTGGTAGCCCTACTTTTGGTCCTATCCCTGGAGGCCTGCCTAAGAACCCTTATTTTCAATCAGTGACCAGTGCCACTGAAAATTAGGCTACCTCTAGTTTCAAGTCCTTGCAAGCCTAAAACCCTGATAATCCTGCTTCCTAGGTGGACACAGGATTATTCTAGACTTTAGGGCAGGTCATTTTGTCATCTGTACAGGACTCTGTTGGAGACAGAGCTGTTGGGTCATCTACTAGATGACCTTCTCTGAGCCATCACCCACTCCCTTAGGGTCCGAGATATAGGTGCTAACCTAAAAGAAGAATATGTAGGGGCAATAGCCAGTTCACCCATGTGAACCCTAACTTTTGTGATCCTGGAACATACTTGAGGCTTTAAAGATAAAGAATTCATTCCCATCCACTTCCCTCCAAATTTTCCTTCAACAGTGGGTGGTTTAGAGCTGATGTATTATCCAAGCCAAGGGTTGAGTCCTAATGAATTTAGATGAAGGCCCTTGGACCACTTCTCTTCAGTTCTGGAGCAGGCAGGGCACCTCTTAGTCTCTATAATTGATGACTCTCTCCCCATTTCCCTGCCAGAATTCTTGTATTTTATGTAACTTGTAATAAAACTTTGTTTGGGTCCTTTATATTATTCTCATGTGTATGTGCACTGTAAATCCAGTATGAGAAAATACTGGTTTGTGTGAGTGGGTGACCTAGGAGGCCAGACAGACCTATATGTTTAGTTTTTCCATGACTCAGTTGATGGGGAGCTGTTAGTAGCCCACTCAGTGGCTACAAGGACTGACACTTGCATATTAAAAATGTATTTTGAGTTTAAGAGATGATGGCCTAGGATCAAATACACCAGTGGAAGGGTTAGCAGGGAGACACGTCCTTGCTGTTAAGCAGCCACCCCACATGTCTGATCTAGAATGAGCTTCATTGTCTCTCATGTACACAAGGTGTCCATGATCTCTATGTTTAGTCTTAATGTGGTGATTTCTGTTTTGACTTTTTTGCTTTTAACATCTCACACAGAGAGCATGGGTCTGGCATCAAAATTCCTAGGCTAGGAAGAACAAGGACTTCTGTAACTAAAGAAAATGATCATTCTAGGATGTAACATTCCTGAGAGATTTCTGTCATTTTGCTTATATAAAACAAGCACACTCTGAATATATATCTCCCTTTTTCTAAAAATGGGGATGGAAGGAGATAAAAAGATAAATGACTCCAGTTTATAGTCCAACACACCTCCTTATCCTCACAACAAGAAGAAAGTTGAACAAACTGATAATCAACTATTCTCTTTACATGCATCAGAGAATTTGAGATCACAATGTAAACAGATGCTCCAAAAATTGAAGAAATGAATAGATACAAAGATGTATATCTTAACTGAGCAAAGGCTTCTGATGGATACAGTAAAGACTCAGTTGGGAATTCATCAGCATGAAAAAGCTTAAGGGTTAAACTCCAGAGGCAGGAGGGTGGAGGTAGCAGCCATAGAGTTTTACCTCTAAAATGCCCCACCATATTGTCAGAGTGATAATCAGTGTAGAATTCCCTCAGAGGGGAAAATTAGGCATTTAAAAATACACCTAGAGCATCCTGTTCTCCTTTACACAATTCTACCCTCAAAGGAAACTTTTTCGCCATGACCTATCCATCTTAGGTTCAGAGGAAGGAAAATATTCAGATCTGGCTGCCTCTAGCTTTCATGTGGAGGAAGGGTAATAGCCAACTCCAGGCCATGCTAGTATGCTTTTATCTAAGGAATGTAGGGAAAGTAGCTAAGAAGCACCTAAGAAAGTCCGAGTGCAAGGATGTAGGACCTTCAGTGATCCTACAAGGTCGGAGTTCTTAGCTTCTGATACCTACTGCAAGTATCAAGCAGTAAACAGACTCTTAGGCAGAATCTCATGCTGAAGGCTTATTTGCCTCAGTTATTTTTACCCACTACTTCATGATTGACTTTCAACAAGAAAATTTTCCAGGAATACTAACGGGCAAAAAGAAACTTGGAAGAGACAGCAAACATCAGAACCAGAGTCAGATATGACAGATTTTGAAAGATAGTATCAGTAATATAAAACAACTGTGATCCATATGTTCAAGGCTCTAATGAAAGAAGTAGTAAACATGCCTATTAACATGCCTATTAACAGAGAGCAATTTGAAGACACAAAGCAAGCCTAAGAACCAGGCTCAGATATGGGAAAGATAATGGATCTGTAAGATCAATAAAACTACCATGATAATTATTAATGAAACATGCAAGAACTGATGGATAATGTAAAAAAAGGAGAAAGAAACAAAGAAATGCTTGGGAAAAAAACCACTAGCTTAAATGAGGAATTCCTTATATGGATTCCTCAGAAGTCTGGACAATGTGGAGAAAAGAATCTGTGAGCTTGAAGATATGTCAATGGAAATATCTCAAGCTTAACACCAAGAAAAACAACAACAACAACAAAAAACTGAAGAGAACAAACAAAAGCTAACATATAATAAGAGTGAGATATTTAAAAAAATATATAACATCTTTGTAAAGGTGATACCAAAAGTAGAAGGAGCAGAAGTATGTGAAATGATAAGAGATGGTAACCTTTTTTTTAAAAATACACCAAACCACATATCCAGAACCTCAGGGAATATCAAAAGGATAAATACCAAGACACTGACAGTTCAGCATATCATATTCAAGCTCTAGAAAATCAAAGACAAAAGAAAATTTTGAAAGAAGCAAGACAGGGAAAATCTTATTTGTTGAGGAACTAGAATACAAATTATATTGGACTTCTTTACAGAAACAATTCAAACAGGAAGAGAATGGATGGAAGTATTTAATTGTTGAAAGAAAAAAGAATCATAGTACCAAAATGTTCTGTCTTCAAAGTCAAAGGAGAAATAAAGACTGTGCAAGATAAGCAAAAATGGAAATTATTACCAATAAAACTGTTTTCCAAGAAATATTCTGCCAAGAAAAATAAAATGAAACTTGGATCTATATAAAGGAAGAGTGTTACGGAATGTAAAATGTTTAATTTTTTCTAATTCTTAATTGATCTAGGAAGCATCCTTTTGTTCAAAAGAATAACAAAAATACATTTTGTGATGATAATTTAAGGTAAGTAAAACATGTGACACCAATTTTATAAAGAACAGGAGGTAAGCATTTACCATACTTTCTCATAAGGCAACTGTATTAACTGTGGATTGGTATAGTATCATTTGGAAGTGAACTTTGTTTACTGGTAAGTTTAATTGTGAACTTTAGGGAATCCATTGGAAAATTTTTAAGTAAGTATAACTTGTATGTTAAAGAAGAGAGAAAATGTAATCACATAAGATGCTTGACTAAACCCAGAGAAGAACAAAATAAAATGATGATAAAAATAATAAAGGCAAATTAATTCAGCTATATCGATAATCATTTCATTTTAATAATTTATTTATATGAAATTATCACAAAATATATAATTTTTAATATTAAAGATCAACTTTTCCTTGATGTAAAGTGGGAGTTTAGAGGGTGTCTAAGGTCATCTTTGATTCTTAGATTCTATGATTTTCCCATAATAAATGTTCATGTTAGCCTTCAAAACTCAGACTAAACACCAGCTTTCTCAAATGGTGTCTCCACATGGCTTTCTGTTGGTCTGAGTCTGTCATCAATATTTGTCAATCCTAAGTACACATACATTGTACCTAATGATTTGGCTATTTATTCTGGTAAGTGGACCATAAAGGACAGGGTTTTTTAAATAGTTCCTTGGCTAAATGTACCAATTAAAAGAGACTGCCAGAATAGATTAAATAAAAGTAGGCCCAACAATATATTGCATGCAAAAATCCCATCTTAACTATAAAAATATAGGTTAAAGGTAGAGGAATGGAAAAGACATGCCTAATATGCTAACAAAAATCAAAAGAAAGCTGGAGTTATTGCAATAATCTCAGACAAAACAGACTTCAGTATTAGGAAAAATTATCAGAGATAAAGGAAACATTACATAATGATAAAGGAATTGATAACAGTCTTTAACATGCATCCATCCAACAGTTGAGCATCAAAATAGATGCATATAGAATTGCAAAGAGAGGTAAACAAATCCACTATTAAAGTTGAAGGCTTAAGACAGCCCTCTTAGTAATAGATGTTGCATCAAAAACAAGCACTTATCGTTGAACTTAATGGTATCACAGTCATTTGTATCTAATCAACACATATATAGTACTATATTCAGCAAAAACAGGATACTCATTGTTTGCAAGCCCATGTGAAACATTAACCAAAACAGCAATACACAAAATATGTTCTGAGATCAAAATGAACTTCATAGTTTTTGCAGTGCTGGGAACAAATCCAGGGCTTGCACATAGTAGGCAAGCACTCTACCACTGAGCTATATATACTCAGGCCCAAAAAACTCTTTAAAGAACAAAAACACAAAGATATCTGGAAAATACCAAAATATTTTTGAGATTAAGCAACACATTTAAAATGAAAGCATGGACCTAAATGAAACCTTAAAAGAAATTTAAAATATTTTACACCAAACTAATTTTCAGAATATATATATATATATATATATATATAAAATTTCATTAGAAGCTTGTTTGATTGTTCAACAAATAAATTTCTGAATAAAATTTTTAAAAATAAAAAATGAATATACAAAATATCAAAATGTATGAAATGTGATCAAAGTCATGCTTAGAAAGGAAATTTATAGCATTAAGTGTATATATTAGAAAAGAAGAAAGGTCTTCAGAGACTAAGACCAAGGAAGAAACTGGGATACCTTTTATGACTTAGACTTGAAAATTACAGTCACCCCCATTATATTCTATTCTAGCCATGAATTCAGTGAGGAAGAGGACTGCACAAGCCTGTGACTATTTGGAAATGTAGATTGCTACAGGTCTTCTCAGAGATATACTACATTTCTGAGGACATCTGCTATGTTCCAGGTACCATGTTAGGCACTTGCCACTGGAATTTCTCTCTGGATCCTTGTGATCCACACTCACTGGTTTCTTTCTCTGCAAAATATTTTCCACCCGAAACCTTGAGTTTTCTCTCTAGATTAGCACTGACTATAGAACTTACTATGATGTCTGTGCTATCCAGTGGGATAGACACTTGGAGATTAGACCAGGAAATGAGGTACATGTAACTCAGGAACTGAATTTTAATTAAACTTTGATTAATTGTTCACAACATCACTCCAGAGGGAGATTCTGACTACTCTCCATGGAGTTTACAACCCCTCATTTGCTCCCCAGCACTCTCAGGATCAAGTCCAACCTCCTGACAATGCCGACAATGCCCACTCTTGCCTGGCTCCCTACCTATTACACTGCATTCTTGGAGTTTGTGGAAACCAGTGGGATCTCCTTCACCTTTAAACTTTTACAGAAGCTTCTACCTTCACCAAAACACTCTTTCTACAACTCCCCACACCACATCCCACCCACTTCTTCACCTCACCCTGACTCCCAATTCAAAGGTCTCTGTTGGACTTCTGTGAGGGGGGCTCTCCTTCCTGTGATTTGGAAACTTTGAGTCAAGATGATAATCTGTCCACCATGGATGTTCCCAAGGGTAATTTAAGAAGAAAGTTTCAGAGAACTTAAAGGAGGAAAGACCAGGAAGGAGGAGGATCCACCAGACAGGTCTGGGGAGGAGCAAGTCCCATTTCTATCACTCTCTTCCACTTATAATCTGTTTTCATACCAATATGATGTGAATATCAAACAGTAGCATCATAGGGAAAGTTATTAAGTCAATTAGATACTGCAAAACCTCATGGAGATCCTTAACTGTGATTTGAGTGGGAGGGGAGAGGGTTTGCATGGACCCAGTGCTCTCATCATCCCATACATGGAGCTCTCCTCCCACAGAAATGAAGTCTTTTCATTTTAGGAGTCAAAGACCAATGTTCATTCAGAGACTAAGAGCAGAGTTGAGGAAAGGGATCAGGAATGGATCAGAAATGGATCAGGAATTCATCAGAAGGAACAAGACAATTGAGTGACAGGACTGAGAATGACACTCTGCAGATATCCTGTGATTAACACTGCCTGGAACCTGTGGGTGAATTAGAAGAGAGGGAAGCCCCTGAAGGCAGTGGGGGTTTCTGCCTTTTTCTTTTCAGACCTTCCTGTCAAACTCATGGCCTGCAGCCAGGAAGCTCCACCTGGAGGCAGGAGGCCACCAGGAGCTGCAGTTTTCTTCCACCCAGGGAGGAGTAATGTGCACGGTGTACATGTGGAGGTTCCAGGTCAGTGCCTGGGGCTTGGTGTGGTCCCAGGGACCCTATATGGGTCCTCTGCACAGAGAGGACCATGGTTCAGAAGGGTGCCCTGTGGGAGATTCTGCAGGAAGGGAAGCCTTCCCCATCCCAGAGGATTCTGGATGCATCCTTGATATCCATCTACATGCACAGGAAAGATTACTGCCAAAGGAGTCCAGGTGGGGAAGGAATCCTGAACCCCTCCGCTATGTGGGGAAAGCAGACTGAACACCCCAAACCACAGAAAGGCACTGTGCTTCCTTGGACTAGTTGTTGTCTGCTCCTCCTTTGATAAACAGATCTGGGAATGGAAAAAAGAACCTTTCTCCCACCATTGCATACTTTGAAGAGAAAGTGGCTTCACCTCTCTGAGCCTCAGTTTCCTCATGTGTAAAATGGAGGTGACAATGACGCTACTGCTTTTGATTTAAGGAAAAAAACAGTAAAGAACTTGGCACCCAGTATGCCCTCAGCGAATGAAGTGCTTAGCATCCAGTAGGCCCTTAGCAAAAGAGGTTGACACTGGTGAAGCCTCCTTCCACCCCACCAATCAGCCCACAGCAAACTCCTGCCTGGACTTTCCTGAAATCCAGCCCTGTTGGCTGCTTTGGTGTTAGATAGGGATAATGGTCAAGGCGACAGCTAGAACCAGCAAGATAAAGGCTCTGTGAACTTAGACAAGCCATTGCTTCTCTCTAGGCCTCAGTATTCCCATCTGTGGAAGGTATTTTAGTACTGTTGGCTTGCCTTGGAGTTGCCAATATTTTCCCCACAAAATAAAAGATGATACTGCTCAATTTTAAAATGTCATATTTTTCTCCCAGGCAAGTTACACATTAAAAGATTGCCCTGGAAATCCCTAATCTCTATAACAGAGTTTCCCAGTGGTGCTGGTTGGGGAATCTGCTGTGAGTGATTAAATGTTGAAATGGGAGATGCTGAAAGCAAGGGCTCTAGGCATTCAGAGACAACAGCCCAGTGGATTCCATACAGAAGGCAAGTCTGGGGCCATGGGCTGGAGCTTACAGGCAAAAGATATGGACAGACAATAGTGAAACCACTTGAGGATCATCACCTGAGCCCAGCCATGGCTATTTGCAAAGTGATATTTATTCTTCTTCCAAGTGGTAATTAGCAGGATGCTGGGGTCTTGGCTGAAGTGAGCACTGCACTATTTGGACACCTTCTGAGATGTTCAAAGAGCAGAGATTATTTCCTTTTCTATTACTTTCCCAACTACTGTGACATGTCAGGCACTTTACTTTGTGGAAGTTGGTGAGAGGCAGAGACCCAAACTGGAAGGACAGGCTAAGGTCAGACCAGCCACAGACTTGTTCCTCCTGGAGCCAAGGCAGGGACCATTTTCAATTTTTCACCTGCTCTAGAAGTCACTTGTTGTTATGATTTGTAAATGTTTATGTATTTGTATTTGTATAGGAGATGTCCCCTAAAAGTTCATGTATGGGACAATACAGGAATATCCAGGGGCAAAAGTATTAGATTATTAAAGCTAATACCTAATCAGTGGGTTAATACCTTTGATGGGTTAATAATTTGAAAGGACTACTGTTCTGGATGGTAACTGTAGGCAGAGAAGGTATGGCTGGAGGAAGTCAGTCACTGGAAGCATGGCTTCGTGGTTTATCTGTCTCTGGCTCCTCATTCCCTCTCTGCTTCCTGGCTTCCATGAGCTGAGCAGCTTTCGTCTATCATGCCCTTCCAACATAATATTCTGCCTCATTTCAGGCCCAAACCAATGGAGTTGGCTGACCATGGACTGAAGCTCTGAAACCATGAGCCCAAAATAAACTTTTATTCCTCTAAGTTGTTCTTATTAGGTATTTTGGTGACAGGAACAATAAGTTGTCTAACACACCTGTCATCCAGCCCTTAGGTAAACACCATTAGTTAAGGGCTGTTTGACCCACAAGCAGATTTAAACTGAAGGCAGTATTATACCACGGTACCAAGACAGCTGCAGCACCCTCTTGTAGGGAAATAAAGGGGGTATGGACCCTGGTGCAGTGTGAGCTCAGGGGCGCCAGTCCCAAAAGTCCAGGTGGTCCTTGTTGCTCCCTCATGTGACCCGGAGAACATTACATTGACAGTGTCTCTGGCATGTCTTAGAATCATTGTTCCCAAGCTCTGTGTTCTTCTACTCTTGGGTAGAAGGATCTTGACCCAGATTTGTCACTGCCAAGGCAGGGTCTTTGTCCTCATCTCTGAACTAAGCCTTGAACAGTCTGTTTTGGGCAGCCTGAACATCTGATAAATACCCTCCTGTGATGGGATCTCACTCAGGGTGTGGAAAGATTCTATCCTCACCTTGTCCAGCTTGTTTGATCCCACACTCAACATCTCAGAGGCAACAGCAGGAGGGTGAACTCCTGAAGACAGCACTATGTGCCCCTATCTCTTGCTGCCCTGATGATGTCTAGACAGGGTTTTCCAGGCTCT